>OZ004629.1:22066191-22195641 GCA_963924495.1 Nemapogon koenigi
TTGAAGTCGTTAAAAAATAGACTACAGAGCTGAAGTTTTTAAAGAAATGGAATAAATAACCATCCATCGTAGTTTTATATGTAGAAGTTTGAACGAGTTTCATTGGCTACAAGCCACGCCTTATTATGAACAGACATGAGACATAGCTCTATTACTTTCGCGCTCGGTAAGATAATGGTTTTTCCATACTTTCAAGGGTCTAATAATGAATATATTGTTCAACGTTTTATTAGCAAGGTATATTTACATTACCAGTGTAAAAAACATCTTTGATAAAATCGTTGCTATTTTGAAATGTCAGGTAGAAATGTGAATATTCAGAGGCTATTTTGGGAACAAATTCTATCGAGGTTTTAACCGATCGTGTTTTCCCGTTTACCAACCAGGCTGTGGATTATATGATCAAAATATATACGTAGGAATTAAATCTTTAGCTCATTCACAGTTGCTGTATTTCGAGGTATTAAAATAACTCCGTGGTTATTTCAGTACAATATTTCATTGTAGGTATGCGTCAAATATCAATTTTGAATTACATAAAAGTTGTTAGAATTCCATTTTTTAACGACTTCAAAAAAAAGACGTTACTCAATTCGACCGTATATTTTTTTTATGTGTGTTCGCGGATAACTTCGTCGTTTATGAACCGATTTTGATGATTTCTTTTTTAATCGACAGATAATTCTTCCGGATTGGTCCCATTTTTATGTCATAAAAATTGGTTCATTAGTTTATCAGTAATTTTGAAAAAACTGACTTCATAAGTCAATTATCAGTATCTCGATGAAATATGTACCGATTTTGACGACTTATTTTTTTAAGGATATAATAATTTCGGTTCGGTAGTTTTCAGAAATTCTGTAATTTGTCTCTGTTTACGGCTGAAAATTATGAATCAAAGAAAAGCCTTAGCAACGGTTGCTATTGACACGAAGTTGTCAATTTTTGTATCGACAATGGTCTAACGACTAAAGGTATGGTATGGTATGGTATGGTATGGTGCAGCTCAGGATGCAAATGGTTCAAATCCCATCCACGGCAGTAATTTTTTTTTATTTTTCCATTTTTTTTATTTGCGTTATTATTTGTCTCTCAAGGCAGCAAAATCACTTAAAAGGGAAAAATAAATTAACTTTTAAAAAAAGTGTACCGACTTCAAAAATTTACACTGAAAAGTAAGAAATAATAAATATTTCGTCGTAGAATTTGAAGACAGTTGGTGCCAAATTAAAAACAACTTACTTCCCAAATTCACTAATCTAGACAATTCATTATGAACCTACGATCATCAGTACAAACATATATAATATTGAACAGATATTTATCAACCGTCTTCAAATTCTACGACGAAATATTTATTATTTCTTACTTTTCAGTGCAAATTTTTGAAGTCGGTACACTTTCTTTAAAAGTTAATCCAGTTAGTTATCCATTACATATTTTACCTATAACATATTTATTGATTACTTATCTTAGCCCTACCTAAAGCGATAATTAAAAAATACGCATACCTACAATGAAATATTGTACTGAAATAACCACGGAGTTATTTTAATACCTCGAAATACAGCAACTGTGAATGAGCTAAAGATTTAATTCCTACGTATATATTTTGATCATATAATCCACAGCCTGGTTGGTAAACGGGAAAACACGATCGGTTAAAACCTCGATAGAATTTGTTCCCAAAATAGCCTCTGAATATTCACATTTCTACCTGACATTTCAAAATAGCAACGATTTTATCAAAGATGTTTTTTACACTGGTAATGTAAATATACCTTGCTAATAAAACGTTGAACAATATATTCATTATTAGACCCTTGAAAGTATGGAAAAACCATTATCTTACCGAGCGCGAAAGTAATAGAGCTATGTCTCATGTCTGTTCATAATAAGGCGTGGCTTGTAGCCAATGAAACTCGTTCAAACTTCTACATATAAAACTACGATGGATGGTTATTTATTCCATTTCTTTAAAAACTTCAGCTCTGTAGTCTATTTTTTAACGACTTCAAAAAAAAGACGTTACTCAATTCTTATATATATATTTTTATGTGTGTTCGCGGATAACTTCGTCGTTTATGAACCGATTTTGATGATTTATTTTTTAATCGACAGATAATTCTTCCAGATTGGACCCATTTTTATGTCATAAAAATTGGTTCATTATTTTTCAGTAATTTTGAAAAAACTGACTTTATACGTCAATTATTAGTATCTCGATGAAATATGTACCGATTTTGACGACTTATTTTTTTAAGGATATAATAATTTCTCGACAATATCTCACAGACATATGACGAAAATCGGTTCAGTAGTTTTCAGAAATTCAGTAATTTGTCTCTGTTTACGGCTGAAAATTATGTATCAGAGAAAAGCCTTAGCAACGGTTGCTATTAACACGAAGTTGTCAATTTTTGTATCGACGGTGGTCTAACGGCTAAAGGTATGGTATGGTATGGTGCAGCTCAGGATGCAAATGGTTCAAATCCCATCCACAGCAGTATTTTTTTTTATTTTTCCATCATTTTTTATTATTTGCGTTATTATTTGTCTCTCAAGGCAGCAAAATCACTTAAAAGGGAAAAATAAATTAACTTTTAAAAAAAGTGTACCGACTTCAAAAATTTACACTGAAAAGGTATTCTTAGGTGTTTACTTAATTTTGTATCCTAATTTGGCACCAACCGTCTCAAATTCTACGACGAAATATTTATTATTTCTTACTTTTCAGTGCAAAATTTTGAAGTCGGTACACTTTTTTTAAATTTATATAATGGAAAAGCTGACCTATGTTGAATTGATAAAGTTTTAGAGCCATTTACGTGGCTTCTTCATTTCTTCAAGTTAGAAAAGATTTCATGTAAACATAGGTAACCCGAGCCACTAGTCTTCAGAGACAAGATAGTAAAATCACCTGCATTGAATTGTGGCCCGCCTTAAGACTGCGATAAGTCTTGACGTTTCTAATCGATAAGATTTATTTTCTGCTCTACATTCATTATTTTTGAGATACTAGATTATGCTCGCGGTTTCACTAGCGTAGAATTAAGTGGAGATATAATTCCGTTAATGTAATATATTTTGCTAAGAACAAGAAAATAAATTTATTTGATATTGCTATAAAACATATAATAGGCGCTTCATTGTATCCTAAATACCAAACATAACAAACTCCTCTCCATGACCTGTTTTTCTGGATAAAAAGTATCTATATTTTAATGCTGAACATAGATTGAATTAACATTGTACAAATATAAATTTTCCAATATATCAAATTGTAGAAATGGCAATACACAACAACCCGAACGACTCAGAAGTAAGGGGAAGACTTCCCAGCCGACATCGTTGGGTTTTAATTATGCTACTTTCAAACTAAAACACAAAATATAAGATGTCACTGCGTTTATTTCCCGGTCAAAAGTCAAATTCTCTAGGGATCACGTGACAAAAGTCAAATAACAAGTGACACCGATACAGTAGAACAAATAACATCGATATACGGTGATGTTAGCCCAGCTGAAGGTATATAAGATATGAGCCTCCAAAAATTTAATATTAACACAGACGATGTACGTCTCGATTCTGTGAATAGCGGAGCTGTTCACAAACGTATTGCAGTGCAATAAAGAAATATTTGAGGAATCTTTTACATAGCTTTATAAGATTTTTTTTAATAAAGTAACGATAACGTGCTTCGGATGGCACGAAAAGCACAAAATAACAAATATTTACGTCTGTTAAAGAAGTGACACATCTAGGTCCATTAAGTGTAACAACGGACTTACCACCTGTTCTGTTCAATATGGACAACTGGCAAAAATTGGACAGTGTTACCGGTGTCTCTGGCCACACCACAAGGTTTAAAGGCCGTGAAGGTGTGTGTGTTTTGTTTTTTGTATAACGTGGAGAAGATAAGTGATCTCACTCGATTTGTTCTGTACTTAGTTTAAAACATATTTAAAAACAAACTGATTAATATAATGTAATTTGAGTTTGAATATCAGTACTTACAAAGTTTTACTATACGATTTAAACTAACTACTTATCGTTTCCACCACTCTCTCAAGACGTGATCGTAATAATACTGTCAATTATATTTTCTTTGATGGACGGACACTTTCAGCATTATTAACTACTCTACCCTCCTAAACCCTCACTATATGCCGCCGGTCATCGTTTTGTTATTCCAGTGTTTGTGTATGCTCTATCGACGGGCACAAAATTGATGCGTCCACGAAAAGGGTAAACATGAAATATGCATAGTGTACGGCTGAAACAATATGTGATTACGCACAGATGTGGCGGGAACTCTCTTGGGAATTAGGTAATTCAGGTGAACAGTTCAGATCGCACAGTACTCTAATTTATTAATTGAATTAAGCCGGCAACTACAACGTTCCAGGACCGGGAATACGCTTTGTGTAATTCTATCTTACTAACAGAGATGTCCGTAACACGAATTAACTGAGCTCCTTTTTATACTTATGTTGTTTTATATAAGTCTACTACTTTAATAATAAACCTGCTAATTATCGCTCGGACAAAATAACTGTACAACATGCTGTTTGTGAATAGCTGCACTTAATGGACCTAGATGTGTCACTTCTTATCCATAATTTTTCGGGAATAAACTATTTCCACCCATATTTACTATTCAATAAAATCCATTTAAAAAATAATAGCTATTTCTCTTAGATATATTGAATAGGTAACTACATATATTATATGCTAAATTACAGTGACACAGGTGGATTATTTACAGAGAAATTGGGATTAGTTTATCCCCATAAAAATTATGGATAAAGCACATATCTATCTATACTAATATAAAAAGAGGAAAGATTTGATTGTTTGTTTGTTTGTATACATTGAATAGGTTCCGAAACTACAGGACCGATTTAAAAAAATCTTTCACCATTGAGAAGCTACACTATCCCCGGGTGACATAGGCTATATTATATTTTCAAAAAATTAGGGATCCTTACTAAAACTCCAATAATGTAACCCAAGGTGAAAAAAATGACCTAAAAAATTCCTTACATCGCGTGCGCTGCAAAAACTATTGATGATACAACAAAATAATGTAGGTACTACGACTTTGTAGAACACATCATTATCTACAAACAGTGTTGCGACAGCATATGTCTATCTATAATAGTTATGTCACAATAAGTGTTCTTTTATTTTAAAAAAATAATTGAAATGCCGCCGCTAGAAAAGGCTCTTTATTTGTACCTTGGTATTATTATCATCAAAATTAATTACTTCATATTCACGACTGCTTCAATACCTTTATATAACTTATAAATTATTCAATTCGGACATTCCATTCGAAAGATATCACGATTTTAAAAATGTAAGTCTTGTATTAAAAAAAGTCGCGTGGTCGCCGCCACGCCCCATCCCCCATTATTAAATTGCGATTTTAGTATTTTTGTATGAACAATATACAAAGTTAGTGGTAGTGGTAGTGCAGGCAAGCCAACGTTTGGGTAGGACAACGTGAGAATTGATATTATATTGATATAATGTAATTTCATATCAGTGAAATGTTTTTCAATAGTTTTCAAACAAACAAACAAAGTCGCACTCATTTTATTATACTATTAAATTATCCATACTAATATTATAAATGCGAAAGTCACTCTGTGTCTGTTACGCTTTCACGGATAAACCACTGAACCGATTTTGATGAAATTTAATACAAAGAAAGCTGGAACCCTAGGGAACGATGTAGGCAACTTTTTTTTAATCCACCCCCCTGAGTGGTATGAAAGTTAGAATGGATCCCACGGGCAAACAGCTAATTTACTATATATAAAACTACAAAAATAACACGCTGCTATCATCAGTATAAGTCACAAAGCGAAGCTGTGCCGTGAACACCTGACAACGTCGGACTGAATTTTCCATTTTCCCCCGAAATCGATTTTTCACCCCCAAAGCCTCCCTTTAGCTAATAACATCAAAATCGTTTGAGCGGTTTTCGAAAACATTGCTCATTTAATAATACAGTACTAGCTTTCCGCCCAGGTTTCGTCCGTGGAAAATTTTGAAATGTGACATTAAAATTTATCTTGAATGATTTCCGGGATAAAAAGTAAGCCTATGTCACTCTGCCCCGCTCTAACTATATTTATGCACGTTGATCCGTTGCTCTGTACTGCAGACGTAAAAGAAGGACAAACAACTTTCGCATTTATAATATTAGTTAGGATTTGGATACTCACGATTATAGCTCAAACAATGTTTATTGTTTGTTGCTAGGGTTGACACTGTTGTCAGGCGTTGTCAGGAATAAAGCCGGACATCAATTGTTAAGACTTTCTGGGCGCTTGTCCGGTCTGTCCGGTTTTGCCATGCTTTATCCCAACGCTAAATGGGCAACCCGTTTCTTACTACCACCCATTTTTAAATAATATAAAAAAAAGTTTTTTTTTCCTTAGTTACCCGTTATCTTCGTCTTTCTGCCTTATAGTTCCGGCAACCCTATTCGCAGACATTGCATTATTACTTGAATAGTTGAGTCGATGAAATATGAGGACGCGCGTCTATGTCGTTCGAGGCCGGATATTATTTCGTGTCTGTCAATACCAATGGATTTCAGAATGCAGAATATTTTAGAGAAATCTTTTTGCTTTTGCATTTTGACATTTCGTAATAAAGTCACACTAATATTGAACCGTTTGAAATACCGTATTCCGAGAAGAATATATGACGTTTTGAATTGATTTGAAAATAACATAATACAAACGCAAATTATACTTCTCGTTTGCTAGAGGAAATAAACTTACATATGAAACACAGAAGTATTTTAGTCCCATAAAGGACAACCTTCATTTTAAAACTTTTGTAACAAACTAAGTGGGCGTTAAATAATTCTCATCATAACATCGCACACCTAATCGATCAAATCATATTCTATAAATGAATCTAGTACGAGTACCCTATTATATCCTATAATCGAATAAACTCGAGTATCTCTACGTTTTTCTCGGACTGAGCTTTTCATAAACCGAAGGAATGCCCTCAGGGTATTGTTGTGAATGGTACTTCTGAGTAATAAAGGCTTGGTATATTCTGTCTGTTTGAGTGGGTGGAATGTGGTATTGAGAAAGATACAAAATACCGGTCACTTAATTAAATTGTTGGGTTAACTATAATAGAATATTTTTATGTAGGTACTTATAACATTTTAGCTCTCGGTACGTGGCATTCATTTAAACGGTGTAATTTCGTGAAATGCGACGGAAAATGTGTTACTGTGTAAATGTAAAATTAAAATTTAAAAATTCGAATATTCAAATGTTTCTGCGATGCGGCCTACAATTACTATACCTAGAGTACTAAGACATTCGTAGTGTTTTCGAAATCACTAATAGTACCTACGTAGCAATAAATTAATTAAAGTCAATTGTGCCTATAGGCAAATTAAAAAAAATGTTCTAGCATACTAGGAAAATTGTCTTCATAGTATAGTCCTAGCTAAAACATATAAACAAAAAATGGAGAACCAAGAGATTAGGTTATAATACCTACGTAAAGGAAATGGCGCAAAATTTAATAATTAAATTGTAATTTATCCCTAGAGAAGCTCACTTAACTGGAATGGCACGGCACTAATTTGAAGATAAATACTCGTTTACTAGATAGTAATTCAATTAACGTCACGAGCAGAGCGTCTCAAACAGATTTTCAAGAGCTAACTAAACTAACTAAATATTTACAGTACAAGTTGTCTTCCATCTTCACTCTCCTCGTCCTGAATCCCGCCTAACGAGATCTTGGCATTTTTTGAGCGAGCTAAATCTATTTCCATTTCCTTAGCAGAAATAAATTTATAAGAAAATGATGATGCGTAACACCTAAAAAACACCTAAAGAACCTAAAAAATTGGAGTATTCAAATGATACATCTGAAGAACCTTCTGTTCTATATAAATTCTATTATTTGAACCATCGAATTTTAAATTCGAATTTCTTTTACTTTCTGTTAAGTTAAGTGTGGAGTGGATGTACAATCAAGAGCATTAGTGGAGATACCATTGAAAACAAATATCGCTTAACACCTTATTGCATTTTCTTATTCATTCAGTTTGTATCAGACTATAAAGATATGGTTTTCAATGCTTATTTAATAAAAATGTTACTTGCAATAGTCTATGAAAATAAGGTTTACATTTTATCACCGATTTAAAATATTTGTAGTGTGACAATTTATTTCTGATTTTAACTTTCGATTAAAAAAAATACAATGTCTAAATGACGTGATAATTAATAGCGCATATACTAAAAATTATCTGTTGATTTCTACATTCGTTGACATTTATATTATTACATATTATACAGGTGGGCCAAGAATTCGTTAACATTTAAATCTAACACCCCACGCAAACACAAGCCGGGGTCTTGCCACTAGGTCGTTTCTCGGAAATCTAGTCGCAATGGATCGCTTCACGGGGCCGCAGCGCACTTATTGTGTGAAACAATTTTATTTAAACAACAGTTCGCTCATTTACTGTGAGATGCTTATTTCGTTGAATACGATTTACACGACTTAAGTCAGTATCCGGGTGTTTGAGTGTTTGAGTGTTGAGTGAGTTTTATTAGGTTATTTAAAGAGTCGTGTCTATACGCTCATAAACCAAATACACTACGTCAACTAAAAGAAGAAATCAGCTAGGAGATGTCGGCGATCTCGCGGTCTCTTTGCTGACGAGTATTCGAAAATTTCGGTACTCGCTTAGAAGAGTGCAAAAGTCGAAACGGTGGTCATTTAGATGATATATTTTAAAAAAAAATCCAACTAATTAGCTTTCTTGTAAATAAACAATTTTTAAAATATGTCAAGTGGTTTTTATTACAATTTTTTCAAATGTTAACGAATTGGCCATGCTACATATTTATGATATACTTTTTTTATAATTTATTTTGAAAATATAGATTTTAAGAAACTAATGTCGATATTTTTGTTTTTATGCGTCTATTTTTAATATATATTACAAATTTTACCCGCGAAAAGTAAACGTGACGTCACAAGAAGTGGAACAGGATTAAATAATCTTGGCCACTATACATAAAAAAGTGACAGTCAATCAAATTAACGTCAAGCAAACGTCAGTCAAGGTCGACTAATAATACAAGCAGCAGTAATGTAATAATGCAGTATATATTTGGAGCCATCTCATGAAGCCCTTTCATTATATACCCCACATGGCAGGATTCAGAACACAAAATGTCAAAATCCCATACAAAAAAAGACTGACTGACTGACTTTTCCCGGTTTTCCAGAAAGTGGACACCCTGTCATATAGTGTCATAATTTTGTTTTTTACTTTTTACGCGAAGTTTAACGAAGAGACACTGTCCACATTTAGAGAGTTATTCTACTTAACAGAACATGTTGTTCTTTTATTAATCTTTAATTTGTGTTTTAAATTGCATTGTATTTAATATTGTACTGACTTGCGGTTTAATATTGAACAGTCAGTAGCATATACAAAAATTGCCATGTAGTATTTTGCTAATAGTATAATTTAATTTTGTAAAGTTTTGTAAATACTTACTATTTGTAATATATTTTTGTTATGTATTTGAAATTATCCTATTATAACATTATAAATGCGTAAGATTGGATTTTTATGAAACAAGAGTATTATTAGTTTATGTCCTTGTGTTTTACACACCCTCTCCCCTTTCCCCTAAATACTCGTAAATGAACCTTAATATTTAAATCTTTAAAAATTATGGAAATTGTCTTTAGTTCATATACAAAAATCAGTTAAATAAAAAAAGTTTAAAGTGCAAGCGAATATAGCCCTTACGATATATCTCCATTTATGCTCTTTATAGGTACACCAAAACTACAAAACAGAAGACGTTAGAATATCGAAGAGCTCTCATTCATTATATAACTATACTCTGTTCAACGTAAGATAAATATAATATAATAATAGCATTAATCGAAAGTTTGTAGAGTTTCGTACATCCGATAAAAAAACGGACCCCTTATAGGATCATCACATCTAAAGTAAAAAAAAATTTTTTAATGTGCATCATGTGACATATCAAATGAAAAGGCGCGTTATAAGAAATAGAAATATATATTTTTTATAATTTTAAAATGCACAGTTTAATTTATATAAAAGAAAATATACAAAAATAACGCTTCTTTAATATTCATCATACCGTTCATACATACATATAAAAACATTTTTCGTCTCTTATTCAAAATCTATGGTTTAGAAGAAAATATTATAAAATATTTTTTTTATAGATCTACATACAAAGTCTAAATATAATAAAAATTAAAAATTAAACACAGGGAACCCCATGAGTGGCTCTCTAATCATGAATATGTAGTGATACCTATATACTCAAAGCAGAAAACCTTCTCGAAATCACTGTCCTGCGGTAAATAGTCTAACTAACGGGGAGATCTCTTGTATGAACCAGTTCGATAAAGTCGAGTATGTAGACTATGAATGTCGAAAATTCCAAAACTTTTTTTTTTCGGCAGAGGGTTATTTTCATCCCTAAAGTTTTAAATTGCCTATATCTCCCGATAGAGAAGTCCTACAGCCAAAAATCCTTTCCAACATATCATTGTCTGTTATTGAAGTACAAGTATGTAAAGAAATCCCGAACGTTTTCCTTTCAGGGGGCCCGATATACACAAAGAAAAAATTTGTATGGCGTTGGTCGATGATACTTTGCACTTCGATAAAGTCTAGTATGTAGGTAGATTACGAATGTCGAAGAATCCAAAACTTTTTTTTTCGGAAGCTGGTTATTTTCATCCCTAAAGTTTTAAATTGCCTATATCTCCCGATGGAGAAGTCCTACGTCCAAAAATTCTTCCCTACATATCATTGTCTGTTATTGAAGTACAAGCATGTAAAAACATCCCGAACTTTTTCCTTTCAGGGGGCCCGATATACACAAAGAACAAGTTTGTATGGAGTTGGACCACATACTTGTCACAGATGATTTAAATGAGATTTGATAGATCTCAACATAAGTATCATTTTTTATTATGGAGTGAAAAAAATCACCCAGTAAAAAAAAGTTACACGTATTTAAAAGGAAGTAATTTTATATAAAATTACAGTAACTGCGGTATAATCTTTGACAGTACCTATATATTCTATTACAAACGTGGAATAACATTGACTTAAAACCAAATATTTTGAAAATCCGTCTCAGGGTTTTTGAAATAGACATTTCTATTTTTTACCTTTTCAATGATAATATTTCAAATGGACAAGTTTACTATTTTTAATGATTGAAAATATAAATTATAGCAAAATAAAACAAAGTGTTCAGGAGAAATTGAAATATTTCAGAAAATTAAAAAAAAACTTTAAATATGTGCTTTGATTCATTTAATTTAATTTTTATGTGTTTTGAATATATTTAATTTAATTTTTAGCTTAATTTTGAGCGCAATGAAATGTATTGTGTTTTTTTTTGTGTCAAATCTGATTTAAAACTAGATTTACTAGAAATGTGGTGCAAGCCGCCCTAAATAACTAAAAATTTCTAAACTAATCTTTGGTTCAAGAGAAAGAGAAGTGGAAACATGGCATTTTCATAATCCGTCCCAGGGTTCTTTATATTCAGTTCTTGATATTTTCGTTAATATTTGAAATGGACAAGTTTACATTTTTTTATTATTAAAAATATAAACTAGGGCAAAATAAAACAAAGTGTTGAAGAAAAATTAAGTTATCTTAGAAAACGACGAAGACTTTAAAAATGTGCTTTGAGTAAATAAATTTAATTTTCAATTGTTTTCAAGATATTTTTAAGATATCCGCATTTTCAATTGCTAACTTTGAACTTAATTTTGCGCGGCATTAAATGTATTGTGTTTTTTTGTATTACATCTATCTGATCTAAAACTAGATTTAATAGAAATGAGGTGCAAGCCGAAAAATATTATTTAGTCAGGCAAGCCTGTAGCTAATGACGTTTATCTGTTTTAATATTATAGGCAATGGCATATTTAACATAATGCCACACTAATATTGGCCCAATGGATTAAAATACTATGATAAATAGCGAAAAGGAAATAAATGAAAAAAAAAATAACAAATCAAAACTTTACATGGAGAATTTTCAATCCGGACACAGATACATAAGATTTTAAGGGGCAGATAACACCTATATACGATTATTTAAAGAATGTTTTAGCAAAAACAAGACAATTTCCAAGATTGAAAAAAAAAAATATTATTCTACAGGATATAATTGATATAATTGTCATTCTGAAACCGCGATTACACAATTTTCGCTCGATAGAAAATAATCCCAAAATGTGGTCTCTGAAAGTTTTCAAAAAAAGAAAACGGCGGTACTAGTGATTTTAGTACTATGACATTTAATTTGTTTTTGTAATATTCAATTACCCATATAATTGTCATTTGCATATTCAAATAAATTGTATAGTTATTTAAAAAATAATGATTATGTCAAATGGCGCTTACGATTTCTACTCTGAGCGGAAACGCTTTAGCTCTTCTTTATTCACACTCGCCTTGTCGGCAGTGACGGCTGAATCGTGATGCTAGACGGTCGCGGCCACTCGATCGCTCAGAAGTTTTTGTATTATTTGTGTATTTTTTGGCTCAAATTTAATTTATTAATGGTAAACTTTATTCATAAATGACATTACCGTAGCGATTAGGCAATATTTTCATAAGGAAGTTGCTATTTGTATACTTTAGTCTAGGAGTCAGCGTTGCTTTTTGTGAGCGTAATTATATTAAATAATTAACTCCAGTATTGGAAATAAGTTAATAAACAGCAAAGTAGGTAGGTACATAGAAAATGCGTACGGGAAACATATTGCAGAAGTCATTGCAAGGCAAATAAAATTATGATATACTAGCTTTTCCCCCGTAGAAAAATTTAAAATGTGCCAGCCCCAAGGACTTCCGAAATATAAATTAGCTCATGTCATTATCTCTGTGCAAATATCACGTCAATCCGTTGCTCCCATGTTGCTCCGTATTGATTTGAATAAAAAGGACAAACAAACACTCTTTCGCGTTTGTAATATTTTATCCACGCACGCTTGATGGAAAACTTATGATAGACTAGCTTTTCGCCCCGGCTTCGCGCGTGGAAGTATTTGAAAAGTGACAAGCCCGAAGGATTTGTGGGATATGTCATTAAAATCAAGTCAATCCGTAGATTAATTAAAAAAAGGACAAATAAACACTATTTTGCATTTGAAACATTACCTAGTAAGGAAGTTAAAATACCTACCCTTTATCCAAGCTTGATGATAAAATTACGATAAACAATGTTACATACGTATTGGTTTTACATAATAGACCCTCCTACTAGCTATTCGCCCCGGCTTCGCCGTGGAAATATTTAAAGAGTGGCAAGCCCGAAGAATTTTTGGGATATAAAGTAGCCCATGTCATTATTTATATCTCCAACTATCTCTGTGCAAAAAATCAAGTCAATCCGTTGCTCCGTATTGATTTGAAAAAACAAACAAACACTCTTTCGCATTTGTAATATTAGTAAGGAAGTTACAATACCTACCTATTATCCAAGCTTGATGATAAAATTACGATATACTAGCTATTCGCCCCGGCTTCGTCGTGGAAATATTTAAAGAGTGGCAAGCCCGAAGAATTTTTGGGATATAAAGTAGCCTATGTCATTATCTATATCTCCAACTATCTCTGTGCAAAAAATCACGTCAATCCCTTGTTCCACAAAACGTTAAAAAAATAAAAGAAGTAGAATTATAGAACCTCTTCTACATGGTTGGACAACGCCGCAACGCCGCTGGTCAGCCAAAATTTTTAATTCGACATTATACTAGATTTCGACTAATTTTAGGGTTCTGAATTCGAATTTGATATCGATTTCAAAATTCAATATCACGACATCTGTCAATTTCTTAAAATTCGACATATACTAGATTTCGACTAATTTTAGGGTTCTGAGTTCGAATTTGATATTGATTTCAAAATTCAATATGACGACATCTGTCAATTTCTTAAAATTCGACATTATACTAGATTTCGACTAATTTTAGGGTTCTGAATTCGAATTTGATATCGATTTCAAAATTCAATATGACGATATCTGTCAATTTCTTAAAATTCGACATTATACTAGATTTCGACTAATTTTAGGGTTCTAAATTCGAATTTGATATCGATTTCAAAATTCGATATGACGACATCTGTCAATTTCTTAAAATTCGACATTATACTAGATTTCGACTAGTTTTAGGGTTCTGAATTAGAATTTGATATCGATTTCAAAATTCAATATCACGACATCTGTCAATTTCTTAAAATTCGACATTATACTAGATTTCGACAAATTTTAGAGTTCTAGACAGTGTATGTGATTTAACATTTTTTTATTATATCAGGAAGAAACAACAGTTGGACGAAAATACTACGTGTGAAACAACTGAAACGTCAGATTTTTCATTGACAGAGTAAGTTTCTTCGTACGAAAATTGAGAATTAATAGATTTACAACACACTTGTTTTTGGAGTTATTATTTTACATCCTGTACTTGTCGTGTAATGTTTATAAAAAATTTGAAATTTTACATATAACTGTAAACTTTATTACAGGTTAAACAATGTGTCACTAGCAGAAACTCAAGAAAATGTTACCCTTCTTTCTAAATCTACCGATGACGTTCCTGACCTTGACGTTATATTATAATAATAATGTAATGTAATTTAATGTATTGTAATTTAAGGTAATGTAGATCCTAGATTCACCAGAAAACTTCAAATAAGAGAACCGATTGGAGATAAAAATATAGTATTGCAACAGCAAGACCTGAATGTAATTGCAAGACCGACAGTTGACAAAGATTTTCCCTCCAATCAACCTACATGTTCACGATATTTAAGTTTTAACAATTTCTAAATTTGTACATATTTTTATTTTGTTCATCATTTATGTTTGGATTAAAGTACTATTTGAATATTATGTTATGGGTTAAAAATGTGAATACTAACATGTCTATGCAATGTAAAATTTCGACTAAACAAGTTCAAGCCGAAGTGGCTAGGTGGGAGGCACCGCGCTGCTAAACGCTGAGGTCGCCGATTCGAATCCGATACGTTGCGAATTTTATTTTGTTTTGATTTATATTTTTACGATTTGAATAAAATGCAGGTAATTTAAAATATTCATTCACTATGGAATTTTGATGTGAGCAGCACATATTTATATGGAAATTATTGTTATTATAAAGAAAGTCACTATTTTGTGCAATATTAATGTGTTATGAATGTTAGAGGAAACCTTAAAATTCGTCGAAATTTAGTATAATGTCGAATTTAAAAAAATTACAGATGTCTTTTGAAATTAACGTCAAATTTTAAGAAGTTGACAGATGTCGTCATATTGAATTGTGAAATCGATATCAAATTCGAATTCAGAACCCTAAAACTAGTCGAAATCTAATATAACGTCGAATTTAAAGAAATTTACAGATGTCGTTATATTTAATTGTAAAATCGATATCAAATTCGAATTCAGAACCCTAAAATTAGTTGAAATCTAGTATAATGTCGAATTTTACGAAATTGACAGATGTCATATTTAATTTTGAATTCGATATCAAATTCAAATTCGAATTCAGAACCCTAAAATTAGTCGAAATGTGTGTGTCGAATTTTAAGAAGTTGTCAGATGTCGTCATATTGAATTGTGAAATCGATATCAAATTCGAATTTAGAACCCTAAAACTAGTCGAAATCTAGTATCATGTCGAATTTAAAGAAAATGACAGATGTCATATTTAATTGTGAAATCGATATCATATTCGAATTCAGAACCCTAAAAATAGTCGAAATCTAGTATAATGTCGAATTTAAAGAAATTGACAGATGTCGTCATATTTAATTGTGAAGTCGATATCAAATTCGAATTCAGAACCCTAAAACTAGTCGAGATCTAGTACAATGTCGAATTTAAAGAAATTTACAGATGTCGTTACATTTAATTGTAAAATCGATATCAAATTCGAATTCAGAACCCTAAAATTAGTCGAAATGTAGTATAATGTCGAATTTAAAGAAATTGACAGATGTCGTCATATTCGATTTTGAAATCGATGTCAAATTCGAATTCACAACCCTAAAATTAGTCGAAATCTGGTATAATGTCGAATTTTACGAAATTGACAGATGTCGTCATATTGAATTGCGAAATCGATATCAAATTCGAATTCAGAGTCCTAAAATTAGTCGAAATCTAGTATAATGTTGAATTTTAATAAAATATCAGAGCTCGCTTGTCACATTTCAAACATTTCCACGAGCAAAGCCGGGGCAAAAAGCATCATTTTATCATCAAGCGTGTAAATAGGTAGTTATTCCTACTTCCTTACTAATATTACAAACGTGAAAGAGTGATTGTTTGTTTGTTGATTTGTCCTTTTTAACGTCAATACGGAGCAACATCTTATAAAATATTTTTTGACAGATTACTAAACGACAACTAATCCCATACAGTATGTATGGTATTAGGAGACAAATAATCACATGCAGTCCTGTGTCAGACGACAATTACTGATCACATACAGTCTAGTATTAGACGCCAGACGGCAACTAAAAGCGTGGTCTCTCTAACTATGATAGACTCTCGCAGGCTAGGTCGGAAAAAGGGCGTGACTTAAAACATCAAATCGTCAAGGACGATGACGATTATCAGCCCCTTAATCAGATTTTAAAGTAAAATTTAAGTGCAAAAATAAAAATATATATAAATACAAATAATAATACTGACAAAAATTGTGCATTGAAAAGTAAGAAATAATTGTATTTCGTTGTAGACTTTGAAGACGGTTGGTGCCCAATTAATTAACTTCAACAACTTCGTGTCAATAGCAACCATTGCTAAAGCTTTTCTCTGATATATATAATTTACAGAGGTAAATTACTAAATTTCTGAAAAACTACCCAACTGAAGAGCCGCCTCATGATTTTTGTCCCATACAAATCTTGTAGCAGACTGTTCTAAACTGTACAGCCAACACAAAAAATCTTTACCCAAACCGTAAAGGACGCCTGGCCATACCTCAATTACTAATGAAAATAAGGGTATCCTCTCAAATTCTCTAAAATATATAATTTCAGAAGCTATAATTTTAGGTGCTATAAATATTCATTTTCTATAAATTTAGATTCTGTAATTTTAAAAATCTATAAATGTGTTTGATATATTTTTTTAAATCTATAATATTAATTCCTATAACGTATTGTTTTCTATAATTGCAGTTCCTATAATTTTCAAAATCTATAATTTCAAGTCCTATAATATTTATAATGTCTATTTTCAATTGCACTAATGGCTACTTTTCTATAATTGCTGTCACTATAATTTTGAAAATATATAAATTCAAGTCTTATAATTTTTATAATCTCTAGTTTCAATTGCACTAAGGGCTACTTTTCTATTTTATTATTATTCAGTTATTATAATTTACTAAATATATAACTTAATTTTCTATAAATTTATTAATCTATAATATCAGTTGCTCTAATCGATTATTAAAATAATTGTACTTACTATATTTTTTACTAGTACAATAACATCATTCTATTTACATTTACAAATATATAAGCATAATAAATATTTTTCTATAATTAAATCAATTTAAATAAGTACTACTATTAAAATTTACAGTAGTTCTTGTTAATCTTAACCTGTTGCAGTAATTTTCGATTCCTATTCCCCTAATTTGTAAATAAAAATAGGTTGGCTAGGAGCGTAGTGACGAGAGTGGTTCGTATAGTGCTAAAACAGAGCGCCAGCCGAGCGAGCGTGCCGCAGTAGCGACGGCGAAGCGCCAGAAACTAAAAACTTTTATACTCGCAAATAAATATGGAAAAAAATAGCAAACTAATCATTAGACTATTTATGTTTGATAATTTGGATATCTTCAAAATTATAGAAAACAATTTTAGATAAAACGAAAATTATAGCAAATTAATTATTAGATCATTGATATTTTGATAATAGTGATTTTGAAAATTACGGATATATCGATTTTAGACAAAAGAAAAATTATAGCAAATAAATTATTAAAGAATGTAATTTTATATATTTTGATAGTAGTGATTTTGAAAATTACAGTAATCGATTTTAGGTAATAGTTTTTAGGTAATAGCAAATGAATAATTATAGAACGTAATTTTATATCTTATGTACTTAAAAATTCTAAAATTATATCAAAACATTATAGATATAGGAGCCCCGAAAATAAGGTATCATAAAATTGAATAAGTTATTATATAGTAAATTGTGTATAACATTGTCTTGCAGTATTATTTTACACCAGGTATTCCGAGTGTATTACTTGATACTACATATATAAGCACGAGTGTTAACTGAATGGTGTAAAAATAGTCTCAATAATTCCAATGTTCAAAATCTAAGTACTTAACCGAAAATAATATTTTTTGCAAGCGATGGGATTTCCACTTGTCATGTGTTGATCTAAACAATACTTAGAATAATTTAGAAAGAAAGTTATTTAGGTCGGCTTGCAATCTAGTTTTAGATCATATAGATGTACTTAATACAAAAAACACAATACATTTAATGCCGCGCAAAATTAAGTTCAAAGTTAGCAATTATAATTGCGGATATCTTCAAAATATCTTGAAAACAATTGAAAATTAAATTTATTTACACAAAGCACATTTTTAAAGTCTTCGTCGCTTTCTAAGATAACTTAATTTTTCTTCAACACTTTGTTTTATTTTGCCCTAGTTTATATTTTCAACAATAAAAAAATGTAAACTTTCCATTTCAAATATTAAGAACTGAATATAAAGAACCCTGGGACGGATTATGAAAATGCCATGTTTCCACTTCTCTTTCTCTTGAACCAAAGATTAGTTTAGAAAGAAAGTTATTCACATCAGGAACATCACATATATGAAAATTTTGGTTATAAATAAACATATTTTTATTTTTATTTTTTTTTTATTTAGGGCGGCTTGCACCACATTTCTAGTAAATCTAGTTTTAAATCAGATTTGACACACAAAAAACACTATACTTTTCATTGCGCTCAAAATTAAGCTCAAAGTTAAATTAAATATATTCAAAACATATGAAAATTAAATTAAATTAATCAAAGCACATATTTAAAGTTTTTTGTAATTTTCTGAAATATCTCAATTTCTCCTGAACACTTTGTTTTATTTTGCCATAATTTATATTTTCAATCATTAAAAATAGTAAACTTGTCCATTTCAAATATTATTGTCCATTTCACATTGAAAAGGTGAAAAATAGAATGTCTATTTCGAGAACCCTGAGACGGATTTTCAAAATATTTGGTTTTAAGACAATGTTATTCCACGTTTGTAATAGAATATATAGGTACTGTCAAAGATTCTACCGCAGTTACTGTAATTTTATACATTAGCAATTTAAAAAAAATTTACTCCCTTTTAAATACGTGTAACTTTTTTTTTACTGGGTGAATTTTTTTCACTCCATTATAAAAAATGATACTTATGTTGAGATCTATCAAATCTCATTTAAATCATCTGTGACAAGTATGTGGTCCAACGCCATACAATTTTTTTCTTTGTGTATATCGGGCCCCCTGAAAGGAAAAAGTCCGGGATTTCTTTACATACTTGTACTACAATAACAGACAATGATATGTTGGAAAGAATTTTTGGCTGTAGGACTTCTCTATCGGGAGATATAGGCAATTTAAAACTTTAGGGATGAAAATAACCCTCTTTCGAAAAAAATAGGTTTTGGATTCTTCCACATTCGTAATCTACATACTCGACTTTATCGAACTGCAAAGTATCAACGACGGGCGAATTATTGTCAGGGTCAACTTCCCCGTTGATCGGGCTAAAAGTTCCAAGAAGGCTAGCAGCGTTTCCTCGTTGTATAGCTATGCTAATACGTTGCCCAAGGTATGCTCCAGCCCTCTTGTCACCTGAAATGTCGATTAGACGAGATGATAGACGAGAGATTAGATCGCCTTTCACATTTAAAAACAGTACAATTAACTAATTTTCTGTTTCTGTTTTCTTATAGATTGTTTTATAGAATCTAACACCAAACATATTTATACACAAAATTTATAATAACTAGCTTTCCGCACGACTACGTCCGTGGAATTTGGAATTTCAAATCCATTAAGAGATATAATAAAATTATGTAATATTGAGAATAAAGCCGAATAGAAGATTCGGTACTGCCATGTCAAGCCTATAAATATGTACTTCTTTGCTATAAGTATATTCAAAAAAAATGCTCTCGGAATTACAAAATAGGCATAAAATGTAAAATTGATTTAGCTAACAAGCTAGACTACCAGATGATTGCGACCGTTTCCTAACTCACACCCATGCGCTTCCATTTCTGTCCCGGTATAGAGCTCGAGAAGATATGGTAATCCTAGTACCTGTACTGTAATAGATATTTCTCGCCAATCAGATCCGCGGTTAAATTGACATTTAGAAAATTGTAATATTGACAAGAATTATACGAAATGTCAATACCCGGTCCGAATACGAACTTCTACGTAACATCGCTCAGGGCTACGTAATACGGTTTTTCGTCAATAATATATTAGTCGTTCTACGTAATAGTTCTGAATAACTCCTCCGTCCCTGATACGTATGTCAAACTTAGAGTATTAAGAATATGGAGATGTGAAGGGGTGAACTCCGAACATTTTTTTCTGTTACTTTTTTTGAGGGGAGGTAGACGCGCAGTTATAACCCTCTTACCAAGCCCGTACCACTGTATTTTTCTATCGTTTTAGTGTCACAACGGCTTTAATTTTATGTGGGATTATGGAGATTTAAAACATAATTAAAGAGAGATGGATAAAGGAGAGTTAAAATACAAACATAATCATTATAAATAATGACAGTGGGACACTGTGTTCTCGTAAATTAGATCGCCTTTCACATTTAAAAACAGTAGAATTAACCAATTTTCTGTTTCTGTTCGCGACACAAAACGATACCTACGAAACCTAAAGTAACTTATTACGTGATTTAATGCCCAAATAACCAGAAATGGGGGCGTCTATGGCGCCTCCTTTAACTAAGGTCTCAAATAATAAAAATGTAGTAAAAATAAAACCTGCATTATTTTACATCCGTTATTCATGTAGTTAATTACAAAGGAGATCTCTAAATTCCCATAAATACTTACTTAAATACTGGAGTACCTAAGTGTAACTTATACAGAACAAAGCTAACTAATATGAAATGCTAATGAGCAATGTTGTAACTTCCGAACGTGACTTAAATGAGTACTCATTCAGCTGTTAATTGACAGAAGGACTATATTATATTTATTATAACTTTTAGAAGGGTTTTTAACATTTAGAACAGTATAAAATATTAAAAAAAACTACATTAAAACTAATTTCCTTTCCATAAAAATCAAGTATCTGACTTTGACAGACAATGTCAGTCAAGTTGGTCGCCAACAACAAAATGTTGAAATAGGCAAAATATCAAAAATATATTATTAAAAAGCTTCAATACAGGGCTATTATTTTTAAGTTATATACTATAAACAATATACATATGCTATTCTGCCTAATATAATCCGGAGTATTATTGTAGGTAAATCACTTAAAGTATCTCAAACACTAGGATTGCACGATATAGGAATTGTAGTTATACAGTACTTATGTTATACAATATTTTTCAATTTGAGAATAGTTGACAAAGTCTAAATATTCCTTTGATTAAAACGAATTTTCACACACCTTAGCTTGACTATAATATAAAACCTACTCGACACACATTAGCCACTTTATTTTCAGTAAATAAATAATGGCGATATAATTAGATAATAATCTTGTTATCTAACTTTATACAGCTTTGAGAAAGTTTGGTTCTTACAGACGTATCATCCAATTTTATTTGTAAAATAAAGTCCAACTTAGACTTTTAATTCAAATAACAAACTGAGCAATCACTCTGTTTACTTTCTATAGACGGTGTTTCGTTATACTGTTTTATTTCATCTAGTACTAAGTACTTGTGTCTCGAAAACTAAAACAGTAATCCAAATTTATTTAACAAATTCGACACGAAATATACTCAGCTAATATTCCGATTAAATAGTCTATAGCAATAGCTAGTTATATCAGACTTGTGCACGGGGAGGCAGGCGTGGAGTGGGTGGGTGGTTATAAAGGAGGATAAAGCTCACCCACGCTACGAACTAGGAAAACTCCGAAAGTTCTTGGAAATAAAATGAGAAATGCAGCTTAAAATATAAAGCTATCAGTAATTTAACGCTTCAGCGCCGTCAGGGTCTAATTGGCACGTCCAACTTTCAATTATTGTGTAGGTACTGTACACATTTCAATAATTGAAAAAAAATAATTGGGTTAAAATATAGTTAGATGTTAAATAAAAATAACTATAATAGTACATAATATTAACAACACAATGAAAAGATGTTTTAAAATATTTCCCGTCTTTAAAATAAATCTGATCTACAAAGGCACTTCCTCAAATTGTGTACAACAAAATTAGGAGATTAAATATTTTGTTTACATCAAAGCGGCGCCCGTAAGCTATTTTCAAATATTTGGCGAGTTCACACTAGATTATCATATCGTAATATGTTTTTATTATTAACCAAATTGTCTACAACGTAAAACAAAATTCTTAACGATATAACAATGAGATTTTAATGTATAAATCTTTAATGTTAGAATATTTTTATAGTTACCCTAGCTTAGAAAAAATTGTGACCAAAAGTTTTTTTAATTTTTTAAAGTGTTTTATAGCAAGGATTATGGATAATCATCAGTATAATCGTCACAATTACGAGCACGTGGTAGCTTCGTTATAGTAAGTGCTACATAAAAAAAAGCTTTTACAGTATAATTCATTGTATTACGAATTATATAAGCTATAAATTAATTGCGGCATAATTATAGTTGAGTCGTATAATGAAAATTTCAATTTCTCCATGCAGTTAAGATAGTATCAGTTATTATTTTAGGGGTTCAGAACAGTAACCATATGTAATCAGGAAGTACGTGAATTACACGTCTATATCATCCTTATATAGTAATTAATTATAATGATGCAATGAGAAGTTTATTTTGAATTAATTGGTCTTTTTAAAATTAAATATTAGTTTGTTGAAAAAGGGGTGAAAGTGGCCGATTAACATCAAGTGTTCAAGTGTCTAAAGAACACGAGTTGGGAATCGCACTTTCTCCCGAGTAATAGGTACATATAATTTTATACTATACATACGAGGAATATACAAGAAATTAACAGTTTAAACAAAGCAACAGGCGTACATTTTCACGTATATTGAAGACTTGCTTTTGCCTTTTTCAAATGGAATTTATAGTACAAAAACATGTTGTCAAAACCCATTACCTCCCACTGAGCGGGGCGAAAGTCGTTGCTGAGCGGGGCGAACGTATTGTCATATGAATTCTCTTCCTGCATATTTTGTATGACCACAATGGACAACATTTCATTTTTCGTAAGGTACCAAAATTCGAAAACCGATTGGATTGTAAATTCTAGAAAGCTTATTTTTATTTTTTGTTATTTTATATATCCTTTAATTTTCGAGTTATTTTAAAAATACTGAAGTTTTGGAAAATAAGTATTAATACCTAATCTGTGCTAACGACATCGATGGTGCTAACCCTCTAATTTAAAAATACTATAATGTCTGTTGGCTGAGTTGTTAGTTATTGAACTCAGGTGTTGCCTTCTATTAATTTTACCCATTTTTATTCCATTTGAAGCTAAATTAATAATTATTCTTCAAACATAATATATATATATAAATAGCCACTCGTTAGGTATAGCCTCACAAATACCATCGGCTAAACGAGGGAGACTTGGTCTTCCGCTGGGTACCCTGGAACCGTAACACGGTTTCGGGAGCTGAACCCGTGAAGAAAGAAAAAAAAAATTATAAAAATGGGTCTCCTACATTATCTCTAAAATGTTTTGATATAATTTTAGAATATATAGGTACATATGATATAAAATTACATTCTATAATTATTAATTTGCTATAATTTTTTTTAAACCTAAAATCGATATCTGTAATTTTCAAAATCACTATTATCAAAATATATAAAATTAAGTTCTATAATTATTCATTTGCTATAATTTTTTTTTACCCTAAAATCGATTTCTGTAATTTTCAAAATCACTATTATCAAAATATATAAAATTACATTCAATAATTATTTATTTGCTATAACTTTTCTTTTGTCTAAAATCGATATCCGTAATTTTCAAAATCACTATTATCAAAATATATAACATTAAATGATCTAATTTATAATTTGCTATAATTTTTTTCGTTTTATCTTAAATTGTTTACAATAATTTTCAAGATGTCTGAATTATCAAAAGGTACAACATTTAATTATCTAATGATTAATTTGCTATATTTTTTCCAGTTTATTTGCGAAATATTTATTAATATATAAATCTTATTCTTCATATCCGTTATCAACAAGTGATGGTTGTTTAGGTATTTATGAGTTTCTGGCGCTTCGCCGTCCGCTGCCGCGATTATAGTAACAACAATTATAGAAAAGTAGCCATTAGTGCAATTGAAAATAGACATTATAAAAATTATAGGACTTGAAATTATAGATTTTGAAAATTATGACATCTGCAATTATAGAAAACAATACGTTATAGGAATTAATATTATAGATTTAAAAAAATATAAAACAAATTTATAGATTTTTAAAATTACAGGATCTAAATTTATAGAAAATGAATATTTATAACAACTAAAATTATAGCTTCTGAAATTATATATTTTATTTTAGAGCATTTGAGATGATACCTATAAAAATACATGGGCTATCACGGCAACACCTATTCGGGAACACGGGACATTTCTACAGTATATTATACTTAGGAGTGTGCGAATAGCGTTATTAATATTCGATTCGAAAGTCAGATCGAATAATTCGAAAAATTTCGAATAATTCGCGAGTAATTCGAATAATTCGCGAAGTATCGAAATATCACTGAATTTTCTATTGTTTTCAATTTAAATTCCATCACAACATGGTATCAAAATATTTTACTTACGAATAATATACTTTTTGATTTAAAATTAATTACACGGAGAAAACAATTGCTCAATTTTAATATATATTATGTTCATTTCTGTCAGTAACATAAAAAATCTAGATAATATAATATTGGCTCTCTTTTTCAATTCGTTTTGGTTTTTATAATTATTAACTTCTGTTTGAAAAAAATCTATAAGAAAAAGGTTACACGTTTTTCATCGTTTAAATAAAATGTAAGTATATTAATTGTTAATTTCATATTTGAATATCAAACATAACAAACCCTAAATTTAAAATACTCAAAAATTCGCCAATAATATAACAATTCGCGAATAATTTAGAAAGAAATTCGATATATCCGAAAAAGTTTTGAATCGAATAATTCGTAAGTTCGACATATTCGCACACGCCTAATTATACTCTTTGCATTTCTATAACATATACTCTGTGGCTTGACTGACACTGTTCTTTGTGTGGCAGTTTATATTTCTTATTTTTAGTCCTAGCTAAGGTTTTTAGTTTATAAGTCCTCAGGATTTATAAAAATTCAAAATTAAATTAAAAATATAAAATCTCAACCAAAAATTAAATATAAAAATACGTGTCTCTTATTTTTTTAATATATTTTTAATTAAAGTAATAAAAATGGGTGATTACAAAAATGAAATGTTGTCCATTATGTATTTCCGGCGCGTTTTTGGTGTAATAAATATGTACTTTTCGACCAGGTGTAGTATAAATATTCATATTTGAAAAAAGCTAAGATTATTTCAGAAAGAAGACAAAGAAAATTGTCTGTGAAGATATTTTAAGAACTATGACAATACAACACCTCGCAGCGAAGTCGTAAAGTTTCCACCGGTTGACTGAGATATTTTTTGAAAAGAATATGGAAAAAGTATTTCAAAAGGCACTTAAGAGAATTATATGCCATCATAAGTTCTGAGAAAATTTTTATTTTACGTTCTTCTTTCATTTTAGTTATTGTAAATCACAATTGGTTAAACTGTCTAAGAAATATGTTCCTACGGTAATAGAATATGTTAATCAGATCCATCCTTCCGGCGGCAAACTTTAGTATGTACCACTAACTAATCTGGAGAATAGAACCAGTTATTATAGTTATCAATTATCTAAATAATAATTACTATAAAGCAAGAGCAATAATAATTACTACCAATGATCAAGTACAATTTTATGTATCTACGCAAAATGTTCTAGAGAATTGATTAAATTTCCAGATAGTCTCTATAGGAAATTGGTTTCACAAACACGAGCATTTCCGAGGAAGGTTTCGGCGAGTCCAAAATTGCCATTATTGTACATTATTCGGAAAAATAATTTATTTATTTACTACTAGCTTTCGATCCCGGCTGCGCTCGTGAGAATTTTTGAAAATTACAAGTAATTAAGTCTTACCTTATCTGAATCGGTAGTATTGCCGCTTCCGAACGATGCGAGCGAATTTCTGTCTAAGTTTTCGTTCGTCTCATCTAAGGAAGTGTCTTCAAGGTCCCTAAATTAAAAAAAAATCAAATAAATAATGATTTAAAAAGTCGTGTCTAACGCTAAAAATAATATGAAATGAGGATGGCTAGTTTTATACATGGTAATATGTACTAGCAGTTACCAACTACTTGGAATGTGCAGTATTTAGGAATAAAAAGTATTTCCATAAAATGTATATCTCTTATTACCCTCGCTTCGTAATTCTTTATCAACAGACCATCAGTGTATTTTGCAATTTAAATTAAAATTAAGGCTCCTATATCCATATTTTTTCTGGGATACATTATCCCCAATTTCTCTGTATATAATCCACCTGTGTCACTGTAATTTAGCATATTATAGTTACTTAAACTTACTTACTTAAACTTTGCCACCGTTTTCTCTTTCATTATCTATCACAAAGCTCTTAATTTTTAAAGCGCTGTTATACCATTACTCTTCAACTAAAAGTTTTGCATTTTTTAGTAGCATAGTAAAAATTCAAAATAAAAATTATTTTATAATTTTTTTATTGGTCAAATATAATAAGTAAAATAATATAATAAAATAATTAATATAGATTATGAAAGAGAAAACAGGTACAAAATAATCTTTTATTTTACCACCCATTCAATAAAACCAATTGAAAAAATTAATAACGACTATTTCACTTAGATTTATTGAAAAAGTAACTATATGATAAATTACAATGACACATGTGGATTAATTACAGAGAAATTGGGAATAGTAATATCCCCCATACAAATTATGGAAATAGGGCCTTTGCGAATATTATAGGTTCTCCCTTGTTTTACATAACAACTTTTGATATAATTTCATTTCTTATAATTTTAGTTCGTATAAAATAAATCATTTACTTAACCTAATACTCGTTTCGTTTAATATTATTTGACATAAACATTATTTTAACATTCTGTAATATAACTAATTTCCATTTGTCCTATTTTTATTTGATCGAACTTTCATTTGACATAATATTATTTGATATAATATTTTGAACTTATATTGATAACCCTTTATGTACAGGTATAGTTTTTAATCACACAGCCCGACGGCGACCAGCGGTTTGAAAAACGTCCATAATAAATATATTTTAGAACCAAGAAAACATAAGAGTTTCTGCGCTTCGACAGCCGCTCCAGCGGCACGCTCGCTTCGCTCGCTCGGCTCGCGCTTTATTTTCATCACCATCGGAACCAGGCTCGTCGCTACGCTCCTCGCTAACCTATTTTATTCCGTCAACCCCAGCCAGAGTTCTAACATAAAAGAGTTTTAATATTGTTATAATATTTTGACTTGCGACAAATAGCATAATGTAGACAAAGATCACACTCTAACTACTTTAGGTCACATACATGAGCGAAACCGCGGGCACAGCTAGTCATAGTCAATAATATTAGATAAAGCAAAATTTATACCAAACGACCATTATGTCAAATGATTTTTATATCAAATAAATATTAGCGCAATTCGGTATGTAAAGTAAAAGCTAAGGTACGATTTTTATATTTTTATTTCAAAGATTAAGCTATTTTAAGAAACTAATTTGAATATTTTTTATTTCTATGCAGTAGTTTTTCTATAATAAATTATCAAAGTTTTGGCACTGATGACGTCATTTTGTCGGCTGAATACTTCAATACCTTTGATATGTTGGTACAGAAAAAATAACATCTGTGTTCTTTGACTTTGACATTTAACAAACAATAGTGTTGCCGTCTCTAAATCCTACAAAATCTACCAAAACTTACCACTTCTACATAAAACATATTAAAAAAATAACAATCTTTACGGTTTTTATACCGTAGTCTGCATAGTTGTTGTAATACAAAATATAAACAACGGTCAAAGAATATCCTACCATAAAAATGCTTAAACATTCTTCATAAATAATAAACTAGATTAGTTATAAAAACTACTGAAATAGTAGAATATCTAGTAACAGGTACGTTAAGTTAATTATTTGTTTTTGAAAAACAAAAAACAATCTCATGATTTTAAGAGTTATAAATTGAAAAATACGGATTATTAAACTAATATCTCGAAACGGTTTTGGATTCAGCATACCTTAACTTTTACTTTACATACCGAATTATACGAAACGTTGTTAGTCCTTGTGAAATTATGTCAAAAGTTGTTATGTCAAACAAGAGACTCCTAATTTATACTGAATACGACAAATACGCCAGTCACCAGAGGAAAAAAGATGATTTTTTTTTCTGGCACTCCTAGTTTTTGATGGTTTTGTATTTTGGTGCGCTGATAACGGGAAAAATAGAAGAAAAAAATTAATACCTTGTGCTATTTTATCTATGGGCATTTTTTTATGGCGAAAATGGCAATTTTTCAGGTATTTTATATGACAAAAAAGACATTGGTGACTAAAAAACTTTTCAAACAAAAGTTGTTCTAAAAATCATAACGCATGTTCTAATTTTGGTTTTAGATTGATGGAGGCCCAGGAGCCCATTTACAGCATTTTTCGTGGAGTTACAAAAAATTTTTTTTTTCTTAGAGTATAGTTACGGAAAAAATAAAGTGTATATGTAGAAACATAGTTTTTTTGTTTTCCTTCTGACAAAATTTTGTTATCTGCCCGAACGCTTTTTTTTTGCGCCAAAATCGGCCATCTTGGAAAATTCGCGATTACGGACTTAAAAAAAAGATATTAAAAAATTTAAAATGAACCTTCTAGATTCATTATTTTACTTTTTTCACTTTAACTCAATACTAAATTTACTGAAAATTTACACGATGTTTTTTTTTCTCTCATAAAAAACGAGAAAACATTTTCTTTTTATAAAAGTTAATAAAAGGAACCGAATTATAACTTTGAATTTCCGCGCGCTTTTTCGTCCTTATAATAAAAAAATAATTCAATAACATTTTTTTAAATTGTTGTAATTTTGCAAGAAAACCATCTGAGAGTTCACATTTTTAGAATTACATGGAAAATATTATTTTCTTTGGATTGCCTTAAAGTTTTTTCCGGTTAGCCCAAAATTGGGGTCCCTAGAGGCCCAAACACGTTACCATGAATATCTCGGGTTCTTCTCAACCAAATTGGACTCACAAGGGCTCAAAGTTTTTGTTATTCCATACTCTACCAGATGTGAAAATTTTGATTTACGAATAAAATTCTAACATCAAAATTTTTAGATTTTTCCGTGGTCCGAAATTTTTAGAGTGGTCCCAAATCAAGGTTTATTAACCAAAATGTCTTAGGGTTGTTTTTTAGGTAGTATTTATCAAAATCTAGAAGGTTCATTTTGAATTTTTTTAATATCTTTTTTTTAGTCCGTAATCGCGAATTTGCGGATTTTCCAAAATGGCCGATTATGGCGCCAAAAAAAGAGTTTGGGCAAATAACAAAATTTTGTCAGAAAGAAGACAAAAAATACAATGTTTCTACATATGGAACAACACATATTATATGCAAATTTTGGTTATAAATAAACATATTTTTTTTTATATACACGTAATTTTTTCCGTAAATTTATATACTTACTCTAAGAAAAAAAAATTTTTGTAACTCCACGAAAAAAGCAGTAAATGGACCCTATCTAGGGCCCCTGGGCCTCCATCAAACTAAAACCAAAACCAGAACATGCGTTATGATTTTTAGAACAGCTTTTGTTTGAAAAGTTTTTTTAGTCACCAATGCCTTTTTTGTTATAGAAAAAAAACGAAAAATGGTCATAGCTAAAAATGCTCAAGGTATGGATTTTTTTTACATTTTTTCCCGTTATCAGCGCACCAAAATACATAAGAAACCATGAAAAACTAAGAGTGCCAAATTTTCGGGTTTTGCGGCAGGTTTCGCTCCTCCGGTGCCTGGCCTAAAATACAAATGGGGCCAACGAGCAACACCAATCTCAGTTTTTCTTAATTCCTGAAACTCATTTTCACGTAATATGTCTACTACTATGTACTACCTACTCTAAAGTACTCTAAAATAGGTAAAACAAGATCAGCTTTTTAAAATTTGTAGAAAAACTACTCAACTATTTTTTTTGAAAAATAAATAAATCAAAATCAGTATAGCTACCTAAATTGGCAGAGAAAAATAAATTGATTTTTGAAGTCGCTTAATGATATTCATATTTTTATGCGCCATGAGTCTTTAATATCTAGTCAACTTTCATTTTATGCATGAGTATCTCCGTAACCCGTCCTTTTATACCCCGTCTTCTTACTTTTATACAAGCTCCTTTGATCGACAATTTTAATTGCCAACAAAGTTAAGAAACTAGATACCTACCTATGAATTTAATTACACTTTGATAATATCGAAGCCTGGTAGATAACATCAATAGCCTTTGTCAATGTAATCTATTTTAACCCTTTCTTTACTTAAAGGATCACTTATTAATTATGATTGTTTCTTTACTTTAATTAACTGAATATAGAAATTATAATATTTACACAAAGCGTTTCAACCGAAGGTTTGCAGAAGCACAGTTTGTATACCCTAAAACGTGGTTAGTCGTTTAAAAGTTAATGTACTTCTGCGAGGAATTTCCATTAAAACTGAAAAGCACTTCAGTATGTCTTTAGAGTGATCAAATGGGATCTCGTCGTTGAAGTACCTAGTGTGTACACCTAATACAAGGAAGAGTTTATGTCAATAAAATTTTCAAAACGAAAATATATATAATATACTAAGTAACGCGTCTCAACTCATGAGGACAAATACCTATACATAACTTTAAAAAAAACCTTTTCAAATGTACTCCTGAAGTGTTAAATTTTGCTTGAAACTCCAAACTTCAGAAAATGATTGGGAATTAAAGTTCAATAATTAGTTACCTGCTTGATCTCTGTGAGCTGGTAGGTCTCATTCGAGCGGGACTGCGTGGTGGTTGCTGAAGGCCGGCCATTGCACCGCTGAAGTAAGTTTCCTAAAGACAATAAAAAAAATGGTTAAAATGTCATCATCAAAACAAACACATTTTCACGACCTTTATACCTTGCTGTTTGGCCAGAGACACTAGTAACATTGTCCACTTTTTGCCAGTTGTCCACTGCACTTAAGGGGCCTAAATGTGTCACTTCTTTAACAGACGGAAATATCGGTTATTTTGAGAAGAAGATTTACATGCCCTCTGAAGCACGAGTGAGAATTGAACCTGGGACCTCAAACCGGCAATAAAATTAGACGGGCACTTTAGTTCTGTAGTCTCTTTCTAAAGTCCGACGGGTATTATTTTCTGTCGGTACAGTTTTGTCGTTCCCATTTATCGACTCTTACTACTACTTTCCCAAGACATATAATATATATTTATTTTCAAAAACCAATTTGAATATTACAGTAATAACAAACTATGAATTCATGTCATAATAATATTGCAAATAGGAATGTACGTCAATTATTTTGATAACAAATCGTTTTAATAACTCAATTATCATAATGAGTTACGCGAGGTAAATTGTAGCGGGCTTGTCTGGCGTTATTATTGGTTTACGGGCACATAGAGCGCGACCAAAATTGCTTAAATAATTGACCACAGTACTGTTCACCTGCTGAATAGAGTAAATTAAAATACATACAAAGGTTTTAATCATAAGTGCCTAAATTTTGACAAATTGCGTTATTAAAATATGTAATTATGTAAAATAAATTTTTAAGATATGTTTTTTTTTATTTCAAATATTAAGTTATTTTAAGAAACTAATTTGTAGATTATTTTTATAATAAATTTTCAAAGTTTGCCGACTGAATATGGCAAAGTGACGTTTCATTTAGGTAAAGTAGCGTCTCTGTCCCGTGGCAATCATTCAAATTACTTCCTTAAAATAGATAATATACCTTAGTTTTTATTCTATTTAAGCACCGAATAACTGTTGAAACACTTAATTAAATTATTTAAGGTATTTCAAATGTGACGATGCGATGCCTGTATCTTCATATATTCAGTGTACTATTCCAGAGGCAATTCCTGTGTAAATATCACAGTAGCTCACAATCCTTTACAATTACCACTCACTCGTTTTATTACGCATGTTAATCCACTCTCGGCAGACTAAAGGATCTACCGAGGGTGAAGTAAACCCTTTATTTTTGAACTTTTAACAGACGCACACTTTTGACACTCAAACAAGACCTTCATACCTTGCAACATACACCAGTAACAATGTCTACATTTACTTAGTCGCCCCTATTAAACGAAATAAAGAGCCGTCACATCTTCAACACATGTACATAGGTATTATTTTGACGCCGCCTTTCGTATATTCCGAGCATGATTCTTAAGGGTCCTACATTGGGAATTTTTCTGGGATAAACTATTCCCAATTTCTCTGTAAATAATCCACCTGTGTCACTGTAATTTAGCATATAGTTACTTATTGAATATATCTAAGTGAAATAGCTCTTATTTTTTCAATGGGTTTTATTGAATAGGAAATATGGGTAGTTTAACTTTGCCCCTGCTGTCTCTTTCATAATCTATCACAAAACTCTATTTTTTTTTAAAAGCGCTGTTATACCATTACCCTTCAATTATATATGTCGAATTTTTTGGTAGCTTATTGAAAATTTAAAATAATAATTATTTTATTATTTTTGCCAAATTAAAAAATCATAAAATTTTTTTTTTTTGGATTTTCAATAAGCTACAAAAAAAAAGCGATATATATAATTGAAGAATAATGGTATAAGAGCGCTTTAAAAAAAATTTAGAGTTTTGTGATAGATTATGAAAGAGACAGAAGGGGCAGAATAATCCTTTATTCTACCACCCATATTTCCTATTAAATAAAACCAATTGAAAAAATAACGACTATTTCAGTTAGATATATTGAATAAGTAACTATATGCTAAATTGCAGTGACACAGGTGGAGTATTTACAGAGAAATTGGGAATAGTAATATCTCCATACAAATTCCCAGTATAGGACCCTTAAAGAAAATCGGTGCTTAGGTTTTCTGATCCGATAGATCAGGGATGGCGAACCAATGGCACGCGTGCCGTTAATGGCACGCGACACAATATTTTGGGCATGTCACTGCAGATCACAACAACAGAAGTCACACTAATTTTACTTTAATTTAAATTACGCATATAATTAAAACATTGCAAAATGTTCCTATTTTTTTGTAGTACGTAAATAAAGAGTTTACTTAGTATTTATTATTATTATTTTTCTAATAATCACAAAGTCAAAATTATTTAATGGCACGTCTATGAGCTCAATAAACATTTCTTTAAAAAAAATGGCATGTTGGTACGTAAAGGTTCGCCATCCCTGCGATAGATGATTGATCTTTTTTGCGTGGCCTGCAAATATTTGTCGCATGTTTGCAATAGTTTATAAATTATTTAGGATTTTCACGCTATATTTTACAATTAATCATTATTCACGAATTCCCAACGAACTCTACATAGTTTTCCGCATCAGGAGCTTAAAATTGAAAACAAACAAAATCCTCTCTTCTATTTCAGAGAATTGAAATCGACGAGAATACCGTATTCCAATTCCAACTCCACCTTGTGTGAACTTTTTGTCGCACGCTGCTCCTTTTGTTATAAACAGAAACCATTCTATCTTTTTGTTCCTAACAAGTAGACAGTTCTGTTAAGGTATATATATGAAAAAGCCACATAGTGTGGTTTGTCGGATTATGTACAATTATTGTACATACGTTTTAAAATATAAGAAACCCATTGGTACATGGCCGAGATCCAATCGTGGTCCGCCTAGTTAATACCAGACTTCTTAACACACTCGTTATAGGTACACACAAATACACACACACCCTTACGTCCTTTATACCTTGCGGTGTGTCCAGAGACACTAGTAACAGTGTCCACTATTTGCCAGTTGTCCATGATGAACAGAACAGGTGGCAAGCCTGTTGCTGGACTTAATGGACGTAGATGTGTCACTTTAAAATTAGGTATAGGCTCAAAAATACCATCGGCTAAAAGAGGAATACTTAGTCTTCAGCTGGGTACCCTAGAACCGATAACACGGTTTCGGGAGCTGTAAGGCAAACCGTGAAAAAGAAAAAAAAAATTTTTAAATGAATATAGAAGGTATTTAACTATAGCCTATAAACTATAGTTTATTATACACGTTCGAGAATTAACACGCTTGGTATTCGAAATAAGCAATCAATATAACTGACAATCAAAACCCTAGTTATGATTCCACGTGACATGTCTATGTATAGTTAAATTCCCTATTGACCAACGCTAATCAACCGCATCGCACAGCTTCCATCTGTATTGGAATTTTAATGAAATTATGTCATGCATGGGTTTGGGCTCTCCGAGAATGCTACTATATACGTATGGTATGTTATCTTGTTTGGCAGTGAATTTAAACAAACATACATAGCATATTACAAAACCAAATTTTAAATAACACAATGTTGACATTTTGAATATGTTGTTAGTTATATTGTTGTGCTCATTACGTTCTTTGATATCTTATCGGTATCACCTTCTTTCACTCCACATAACTCTAACTTATTATCTTACTTCCTCACTCTTTTAACATTCTTGTTACGATAGACTTTTGAAATGTGTTTAATGTATATAAATATTTTACCTGTATGACTTCTCTTAATCGACGGACCCATGTTTGCTTGACTTCGAGAGACGGTGCTTTAAGTACTATACGACAATCGCTGGCCATAGGAGCGCGTCCTGTCCAGACCGCAAATTTGCACTCGTCACCTTCTATGTGCTCAGTGACGCCTAGCTCGGACGTCTGTTAAAAAACATAAAAAAGGTTAATTTTTACATAAATATGTATTGTTTTCTACAGTTACTTAATACCATAAAAATATTCCTAAATAGTTCTGGCATTCAGATAATTACTAAGAAGGAATAATCTGTTGGTATGTAGATACACATCAAAGTTATTAGGAATTTAAATTTTCACTCGAATTGTGCAAATGAAATTGAAAAATATATGAGATCCACAGATAGGAAATAAATTTACCATAAATTTGCATTTGAATATGTATTTCGCTTTTCCGTGGGAGTCTTTCACTTCTTTAGCCAATAGTAAATGCAAATCGAAAAGGAACGCTCTTCTTTCTCGTCCCTTCCTTATTATCTGGCGCGAGTCCCACACATGGAAAGAATCTTGTAGAACCACTTCGCCCAAACTATCCGTAGGTACATCGCAACCTTCAAGTAGGGATAGATGCATTGCATCATTGGCTTTTTTCGGAACGCTCAGCATGACCTCGTAACCATCCTAAAACAAATAATTAAATTAGCAAAGTGCCTTATTTTCAAAGCCACCGAGACTATCTATCTATCTATACACAAAAAATAAGATGTAATAAATGTGGACATATTACGTAAAAGCTACGATGATCTCCTAGATTGTTTATTTATCCTGTTTACGTTTTCTTAAAGACCGAGGAAGACTGAGCGAGTGAAGGCGTGTGACATCTAAGGACAACTACTAATTGATATTAAAGAGGACACGTATTTCAACACTATTTAAAATAAAGTAATAAAATAAAATAAATTTTAAGTTATTTAAAAAATTAAATTTGAATTAAGCTCGAAAATAATCGTAGAAATTTACAATTTAACATGTTTTTAGGTAAATTAACTTTTTTTTTAAGTATACCAACTTCAAACATTGTTCACTGAAAAGCAAGAAGTATTTCGTTTCGCCGTTGAATTAGAAGACGATTGGTGCCAAATTGGGCTACAAAACTAAAATAGATTCTAAAGAAGATCTGTTCAATGTTATCTATTGGACAACATTTCATTTTTCGTAAGGTACCAAAATTCGAAAACCGTTTGGAGATTACATGCTAGAAAGCTTATTTTTCATTTTTTTTTATTTTTTATATCCTTTAATTTTCGAGTTATTTTAAAAATACTGAAATATTGAAAAATAAGGATTAATAGGTGCCCTAATCTGTGCTAACCCTCTAATTTAAAAATACTAATTAATGTCTGTTGGCAGAGTTGTTGCCTTCTATTAATTTTACCCATTTTTATTCCATTTGAAGCTAAATTAATAATTATTATTTAAATATAATTATAAAAATACTTCTTTTATATAATATTTTTTGGAAGTTTTGCTAGTTTCGAATGGGCTATCAAGGGAAATATATTTACGAGTGAAACCGCGGACTTAAGCTAGTATTATTATATACATTAAGAATAATGTTGTAGGCGATTTGAGTTCCGGCAACGGCAACACCTATTTGGAACACGGTATATTATTTGCATTTCTATAACGTATACTCTGTGGCTTGACTGACACTATCAGTCACTTTCTTTGGGTGACAGTTTATATTTCTTAATCTATCTATCTATCTATCTATCTATCTATCATCACGCCTTTCATCCCAAGAGGGGTAGGCAGAGACAATCGAATGCCATTTGTTACGATCCTGACATATCTCTTTTGCTTCTTTTATATTCATCTTACCTTTCATACATGCTCGGCGATTGTGTGTACTTTTAATATTTCCTTCGATCAACATATTTTTTATATGTTCAATAAAAGTACATCTAGGTCGTCCTCTGCTAGCATTTATTTCTTAATTTTAGTCCTAGCTAAGGTTTTTAGTTTATAAGTCCTCAGAATTTATAAAAATTCATAATTAAATTAAAAATATAAAAACTCAACCAAAAATAAAATATAAAAATACGTGTAACTTATTTTTTAATATATTTTTAATTAAAGTAATAAAAATGGGTGATTAAAAAAATGAGATGTTGTCCATTGTCTAGAATCTAGATTAGTGAAAATTAGAGCTAGGTAGTTTCTAATTTGGCACCAACCATCTTCAAATTCAACGGCGAAACGAATATTTAATTATTTCTTGCTTTTCAGTATAAACAACATTTAAGTCAGTATAATTTATTTTTTTTACTTTTTTGCTGTTAATAAATTATTACATAAAAATAACCTACAAATATCATACAAAAATATCATTACAAAATTAAATGATCGAAATCGGCATACATACGGCCTGAAATATAAGTTTTTTTTTAAATTTCTGAAAAACTACTGAACTTGAAGATTTTCAGGGCCTTATAAAACTTAGGTGTAACTGATATTGATATTTTATTTAAGTATATTATTATATGTTTCGAAAGCCATTTTAATTTCGTATCCAAGACATATAATTATCGCGTAATATGTATATGAATAGGTGCAGCATGTTTGTATGGGCTAACGTTATGAGGGGAGCTCTTAAGAGGATGAAATGAGGGTGTAAAAGTTTGTATGGAAAATAGTATTCCCTGCGTGTATTAACTTGAAACTTGGTATAAATACTCTTGAATTTACACATTTTCGAACTTCTGAATCACGGGGCAACTACTGGGGTAAAAAAATTAGGGGAACTCACTAGAAACACCAAACAAAATAACAATTATGTGTTACCATAGGACATAGGTTCCTTTACCAGATCAAATATTAACTCTTATTAAATACCAAATAAGCCTGAATTCATAGAAATTGTTTGTGTACCCCAGTTTAATTACAATTAAACCCACGGACTAAAAGTTACTTTATGTAATTTTGTGTAGAGGGGCGACACCTAAAAAATATGTACAAAGAGTCTTACAGTACTCAATCGCCAATTATGTGTAATATTAACATCTTAAACAAATATACAACAAAATAAATAAATATAAATCAATTAATTCTAAAAGGTAGGTAGGAAAATGATAACGACAATGTGCCTTCCGCTCGCACACGGGTATCCACGTATTTCCTTCTTGCTCACACGAAGATTGCAGCAGATATTTTAATTGGTCGTCCAAATGATCATAAAAGTACTTATTAGGGTTCCTTATCCAAAGGGTGCAAACGGAAACTGTCCGTGTGTCCGTCAGTCTGTCATAGGGCGCTTTTGAACCGTAATAGGTAGACACTTGAAATTTTCACAGAATGTGTATTACTATGAATAGTACGGCACCCTTCATTTGTGCATTTACAGTTACGCATTTCCGTCCTACGTTCATAAAAATAATGACGTCTAAAATTATAAAAGAAAAATATGTATGAATATGTTTGAAGTTACCAGTAATGAGGCGGTAGTGCGGTTTGAAAAGCAGAAAATAAAATGAACACCGTGACATTTTGACATAATAAGGGCGAAGAGACAACGAAAGCAATTTACACTATAAATGTGAATGGTAAAGGTAGTAAAAATGCAAGCGGTTTATCGATCATGTACTGTACTGTATACCTATATGAAAAGATATTCATATGTAGGGGAAACAAGAGTTCAGAGTGGCGTGTGGGTGTCATTATAGTCGGGTAGAGTTAGCAAATCCGTCACATGTAAGTGCGAACTTCAACTTTATTTTTTTGTTTTTTTTTTATTTATTAATAATAATATTTTTATTAATTAAAACAAATCTAAAGATTAAAAATAACTAAATAAACCAGGTCCGCGTGGAATAGTGGCAAGAATACTGGCTGCATTTCCCCGCTGAATCGCGATGCTGATTCGTTGAGCGAGGAAGGAGCCAGCCCTCTTGTCACCAGAAGAGATGATCAGTCGAGAGGATATCTTTAATAACATTTTTGGCATTTGAACCCCACGGACCTAGAGTTTCTACACCAAACGGCACTAATTTGTAGTTTTCAATAATTGAACTATATTTGCGCCGTTTGTTAGACTCTGCGATTTCCGCCGCAGCTCCCGCTTTGATTGCTGTTTACCTGAGATGAGACGGGGCTAATGTGTCCAAGCAAATAGCATCCCATACAAGGGCCCGACCTCGCTCCCAGGGAATCAGAAACATTTTGAGATAATAACAATACAAATAACATATTAAGTTTAAACGCCGACCCCAGTACCGCACGATAGTTTAAAAAAATGACCAAAATCGTCAAAATCACTTTTTTGCGATTTACGGAAAAACTATAGCATTTGACAAATAAAGTGTATAGAATAAAAAATGCGCAATAAAAATACGAATCTAATGAGTTTTTTTGAGCTCCGATCGATCCAGTAGTTTTTTAGTAAATTGCAAAAAACCGCTTTTTTTGGGCCATTTTTTCGAAATAACTTCCATAACTTCCGTTCTACTGAATATGAAGACTTGAAACTTTGACAGAATATGTGTTTTATAAGCCTCAATATGCATACCAAATTTCAGCAAGATCGATGTTTTACTTTTTGAGAAACTCATTCGATTCGTACTTTTATTGCGCATTTTTTTATTTCATTACACTTTATTTGTTTGTTTGACGATTTTTGACATTTTTTTTTAACCATCGTGCGCTACTGGGGTTTTTCCCTCTAATGACGAATAAATAATCAAACAAATCAAAAGTAAATGTTTCTTTTAAAATTAGACTAATTTATGTATTTTGTAAAAGACAACATCTGTTGGAAAAAAAGTTTGCTTTTTGTGTACTTTTGAACTATGGCCGCATGACGTGAACTTGAATTATCTATTACTAGCGACTCGCTCCCGGCTTCGCACGGGTACAATATAGGTTTACAACAATTTGAATATCTACACAAATACGGTACAGTCTATTTACCTTTCCGGCCCGTGGAGCCCATATTAACTTTTATCCCCTATTATGGACTTGCAAAATGTCTATACAAAATGCCTTTGAAAAAAGAACTTTCAGATTTTTCTGAACTTTCCAATTTTTCAGGCAACTTTTCCAATTAATTCTTCTTTCCCCAAAAACCTATTCAGACTATTACGAACATTTTAAACAAAAAATTGCCAAACGGCTTTCACAAGTTATGCGCTTACCAACGAACTGCATTTAATTTTTTATTTATATAGACAAACATAGAAATGATTTTTGTGGATCATTTTATTGTACGCAATTATTTCCTACATCGTTTTGATTTTTAGGATTCCTTACTCAAAGGGTGACAACGGAAACTATCACTAAGGATCCGCTGTCCGTCCGTATATCCCCGTCCGCCTGTCACAGATCTTTTGTAGCCATTTCTATATCGGTGACCCCGTATGAACACGCCTGTATTCCTGACTTTTGAACCGTAATAGGTAGACAGTTAAAATATAATCACAGAGTGTCTATTACCATGGCCGCTATAACAACAAATAACAAAAATGAAATAAAGAGGGTCCCCATACAAGAAATGTGTTTTATTCGGCGTTTTTTGCTCCATCTTAATAATGGCAATACATACAAACGAGGTCTAACCAATATAAGTATAATGCATACTCTTAATGGACTCGCGCTAATTGGATCCTGCGCCATACAGGGGCGTCAAACTTAGTCCGACTCGCACTTGGCCATCTCTGACGGATTAGACAGCATACGCCATGAAAACGCGCTGCAGCATACTTTTCCCGGACTTGATTCTCTAAAATCAGTTTTATGCTCAGATCCTGAACATGATAGGTAAACTTTCTTCATGAATCAAGCAATGTAATCGTGAAAGCCGCATTAAAATCCCTTCAGTACATTTTGCGTGAAAATGGCACAGAGAGACGTGGCGGGGGACTTTGTTTTACGACGTCATGTCATAATGATTGAATTTGACACTAAATATCTACATAGTTTACTAAATCTATCGTTTTTATAAATAAATAAAAAGGTAAAATGAGAAATTCCTCCAACAAAGTGTCGCACTAAAGTCGCACAAATCTCACACGGAAATCCTAGCCTTAAGCATACACAAGGATATCCTCGTCTATCCTTATTGGGTACATTTTTCTTTCAATTTGAAATCTCTTGTAATGTTCAATAGTAGAGGTATTCCAGTTTCTACTGATATCGTATGTCGCATATAACTTAAAGAATATTTGTATTCAACGAACCTTATATTACAAAATGATGTATTTGCTAGCGTATTCTGAACTTATTTATAAGTATAAATATTCGACGTATAAACGTAAGAGTTTACTTCAAATGTCTCTTATTGATTTCACTTAACACACACTTATAACTTTGATTTTAAATATCATGAGTAAATTTTGAGTAAAATAGGACGTAATTTAACACAAACTAGATGGTAAACATGTATCATAATTTATTAATAATGATAAGTAAACGATAAGAGTAAATACTGATTAAATACGGTTTCAATTTATTTGTGCACCTTACCTAAGTTATATATCTTTAGGGTTCTGTACTTATCATATCATGAACATTACTAATCCGATTGGCGTAGTTTTTTCATAACAATAGCTAATGAAATTTATATTGTTATAGGTTATAATATAGTATGTATCAAATCGTTGGCGAATTATAATAACATTATATTTCCATAAACGTTAATACATTTCATTCAGATGACATCACTACTTTATAAAACAAAGCCCCTTCGTCACGTCTGTGGGTCTGTCTATGCTGTGTGTTTATGCTTAGAGGAGCTGAGCATTAACTTTCGTGGGATATTACATTATCTGCGAAAAAGTACGCGGTAGCATAAATCTTAAAAATATGAGTATTATAATAGTGTGTTTACAATTTATTAAATTTAAATTACGCATTATGTGTACAAATTATTGTAGCCGAGCGAAGCCGGACGGGTCGCTTGTCAACAATGAATGTGATCGCCACGTCAAATAATATTTACTAGATATTCCAGGGAAACAATTCAATGTGTAACCGATATAATTGATAATACATACACGATTCCTATTCCGCTTAGAAAACCGCCACAGATTGCTTCGATTGAAATATGAATACGGAATCCAACATGAAGTCCCGTTCATCATTGTCTCTGCATATATTTTTCTGAATTTCTAAATATCCGGACATAATATTTTTGCACCACCGCACTCGCCTATGTCCAAGTGACTAATGTTAAGAGGAAAATATAACTTCTGGTGATTCTTAATTACTGTAACGCTTATTACCTACAAACATTTTATCAATATTAACAATATTCATAATGGGACCAATGTACAACGAAACGCCACATAATGTGACAAATTGGATTGTGTCCTAAGATTGTTTAGAATATAAAAGGCAATATTTTTGCAATGAAAATTAAATGAAGGATGAAAGATTTGCTAAAAAGGTTTATATGGCTGAAGTGAAAGGAAATGCTGGCAAAGGAAGACCTAGATGTACTTTTATTTAATATATAAAATATATTGATTGATGGATATATTAAAAGTACACACAATCGCCAAGCATGTATGAAAGGTATGATGACTATAAAAAAGCGAAAGAGATATGTCAGGATCGTAACAAATGGCATTCGATTTTCTCTGCCTACCCCTCTTGGGATGAAAGCCGAAAATACTTAACTCTTTGGGGACAATATGGCCCACCACTTAACTACTACTAAAGCGGTCACGATATTTTAATGTAGATCGCGGTCAGTCCAGGAACATTATAGACTGTCGGAAATTTTCGACATCGAACGGCAGTTTATGGAACTTTTTGGCACCGGGTTTTTTAGACTAATTGGACCCCGCTGAACACGATTCTGTGAGGACTCCCGCTCCGTTCTCCCTCTACACTCCTAAACGTGTCCCTAACCGCGGTATTTTTTTTGCTAAAAAAATCTTTTAGAGAAATAAGAAAACTGTCAATTAAATTCTCTACAACATTTATGTAGAAATTATTTTGATAGGACTCTTGTTAGTTAGTATGAAATATGTCTGCCCGAACTGCATACAATTTTTTTTTATATATTTGCACTCAATTTATCGGAATTTGTGATAAAGTAACCAAGAAGCGAATTAATCTTGATACATTTACCTACAAAAGACCTAACTTATCCTATCTTCTATACTTATAATTATAATCTATACTAATATTATAAAGAGGAAAGATTTGTATTTTTGTATGTTTGTTACGAATAAACTCAAAAACTACTGGACGGATTTTGATCATTCTTTCACCATTGGAATGCTACATTATCCCTGAGTAACATAGGCTATATACCATCACTGCATGACGACGGGAACGGAGTGGGCAGAGGTGAACATGACAAAAGCTATGTATGAAGTGTATGTTTGCCAACATTCTGAAATAGTCACGTACGAAGTCGTGGGATACAGCTATAGATAGATATAGAGGTAGTGGTTAGAGGGTAGGGGTAGGGGTAGGTGGTAGGAGTAGAAGTAGGGGTAGGGGTAGGGGCACGGGTAGGGGTTGGGTATGGATAAGGGTAGGGGTAGGGTAGGGGTAGGGATAGGGATAAGGGTAGGGGTAGAGGTAGTGTAGAGCACAAATAGAATTACACGAGTGTTTTAATATCTAGATTATGTGTAGACTCAATATCTATTAACCAAAACATTTTGTAAACTGAATTTTTCGTAAACTACTTTTCTACTCGTGTGTGTGAAGCCGTGGATGTCAAAGGGGTGTCGCTCTGGGCGGCGAAAATGCACAATTTACCAACAATTTTTTTAAACGATCGCTTATTTTACTAAAAACTTTTGAAAGCGATCTCTAACGCCCAATTTCTGAAAGTCTGCACAGAGTTAATCAGAGATTAATTAAATAACAACCGTAAAAACTGTTCAAAACTCAGTTGGTAGATTTTGCTTATACGCCAACGATATAAACTGTTGGCTCTTCGACCAGCCGACAGTCGGCTCTCGATCGCAGGATGTGGCTTCATACTATCATCCATTGGCCTTATTACCTTTCTTTCGGCATTGTGTTGTTTGTCATTTAATTATGTTTTTGGTGAATTTCCTAAAAGTTTTCGTATGCGGCCATCTTATTTTTATAGTCATTGCTTATATATTTATAATCTAAAACTAATTTGAGGTAGTTAATAAAATTAAAAATTAAAATCTATAAAATTCCTCGTGTCCTACGGCCAGTAGCGTGCCTAAGGTTTAACACGAAGGCAAGCCTGCTCATCCCAATATGCAACATATTTAATACCATAGTACTTTTCACATTACTCTGATTAATTAAAATTCGAAAGGATGTCGTAAATAAAAACCCGAAACAAACCAACCTAAGAATAATTCGAAGTAAATAAACATGAAGTTAATCGCAAAAATTGCACGGGATAACCAACTTCACACCGAAAGCCGGGCTTTATTTCCCATAGAAAGTGCTATACATGTCTCCATGTGTAGCTAAAATATTTTTATTAGTGTAAAGAAGAGGTCCGATGGAATTTGCAAGCCTCGTAACAATCCAACGAGAGCAAGTGAGATGTAATGATACTTTTCGCTACCTCGACCTTCGACGCGCTCCTGTCAATCTATCTATGTTATATTGTGCAAGCGCGCGAAAATGTAAACAATCATATAAATTAATATTGATTTTAGCGTTTGGTCGTTTATTAGACAAGCCCGGCTTTTGGGCTTCTATGAAAGTACCGCCTCTGCCTGCGGCATAGTACCCAAAACTACAATTTATAGATACATTCATATTATTAGAAGCATTTTATAATTATTTTAAAACGAGAAAATTTATTTTAACTCGTATACAATCGCCATCGCAATTATGTAAATACTGTCGGACTGTTTGTTTAGTCCGCCCTCTTAACTTTTGCGCCGCATGCTATTCGTGAACTTGTCGGAAACTTTGCGGTTCATTGAGTTTTCGCGACTTTTGGTGAATGTCCAAAGTTCCAAATCATATTATAATATGACAAATTTTTGGAATCAGTTGTAGCCACTTTAAACAAGTGTAATTATTGTATCAGTCACCGCGGTGGCTACGGCGATGTTTTATTATCTGTTCTAAGTGAATATCCTGATGAACTGAAATTAATTTTGATATCCAAATAAAAGTTAACAGAGCTCTGGGAGGCGGTTGATAACGTCATGTTCGATCGTTACGCTATAATAAAGAGGAAACAATCTAGAGCTGGCTATTCCAAACCAACACGAATCATAATACCAGCTAATAAAATAAACAAATTGTCAAGCGTTAAACTCGTGCCTGCCACGAAGCTGACAGCCTAGTTGCGCGAAATCGTTCCCGTCGGAATCATTCCAAACAATCAAATCTATAAAGCTCTTTTTATATATTTTCATGTTGTGTTTACTTATGTACCCTACCCTTTATTTCAAAAGGTAGAATACAATTTTCACCCGGAAATTATCGATTCTGAACGAAATAAAGTTCGTGTCGGATCACGTATAATTAAGCGTTTCGTGGTCTATGCAAAACACTTTAACTCTTTAATTAACTGTGTCACATTTTATTGAGGTTCTGTTTAACAGTGTATAAAATCATAAAATGTGATATTGTCATCCAAAACATAAAATAATTTCGTATGTAAAGTTATTTAGGTTTTCTTTAAGTTTAATTGGGTTATTTACTTATTAACCGACTTCAAAAAAAGGTAGGTTTTCAATAGGAATATGATATTGCTGCATATTATTGTAAGCATAAACATCTTGCATGCATTTTTTGTTGTGCCGTTTTTAATGTATCTCCTCCCCACTGAGCTAGAAAATTAACCAAATAAAATGAAATCTCGATCACTGTAAATGTTTCAAGAAATTAGAGGTTTTCTACTACTACCGAATCCTCTTTATACTGAGTTTTCTAAGTCTACACTTTAAACTTTTTCTTTAAATCTAAAATAACAAAAACTACAAATTACAGTATTGCATGGCGCCATCTGGTTATCAAATTATGTTAATATTTTCGCAGAAGAAATAAAAGGTAGAGGGCGATAAACCACCAAGCAACGGAACTATGTGAAACAGTACTTCTACTAAGCTACCACAGATGGCGCTGATATAAATTATTAAATGATCGCTTTCTGCCCCCAGCTTCAACCGTGATTTTTAGGGTTCCATATCAACTGTACGTCCTTCCGTCTGTCACAGGGCTGTATCTTTTGAACCGTAATAGGTAGACACTTGAAATTTTCACAGAGTATGTATCACTATGACCGCTATAACAACACATACTAAGAATAAAATAAAGTTAAAAATTAGGGGGTCCCGTTTTATTCGGCATTTTTTGCTCGATCTTAATAATGCCAATACTGTTTAACTACATAATGCATACTCTAAGTAAAACAAAAAATAATAAATTTACTTTAAAAAAAAGTGTACCGACTTCAAAAATTTGCAGTGAAAAGTAAGAAATAATAAATATTTCGTCGTAGAATTTGAAGACGGTTGGTGCCAAATTAGGATACAAAGTAAAACACATCTAATAAGATAAAGATCTGTTCAATATTATCTATGTTTGTTTTGTACTGATTGTTAGGGTTCCGTCCGAATTATGAATTCGGGCGTACTAATCCATGGGCGAGTTAATTGGGAACATACAATAGACCTACAATTCCTTAGATATATGAATTTAGATCATTTGTATAGCACTGTACTGGTGAATAATTATTGATGGAATACAGAAAAGGAAGGAGTACGTACCAATTACGCCTGTCTTCTCGCTTCAGCCAGCTGGCTATATAGTATCTGCCGTGGAGCCTTCTTGCACGTTTTGACACTTTATATATTTAGTTAATTTATTTGTTTTTTACCGTCGCGGACAACCTCTCGACGCGACACGAAATCAGTAGTACAGGAGTGGGTAGGTGGAAAACGGACCGAAAGGTATATTCACCAATAAGTACCATACATTTTCCCCCCACCGAAATCAATTGATTTCAATATAAACTACATAAACTTAGTGGACTGTATAAACATAAGTATATTGAACCTAACCTTATAGTATAGGAATAATAATAAACATAAATAACATATGAAGGTCTGGAGCATTGCAAAACTAACCTTCATTATCGCTATTCAGTTAAAATTAATATATAGGTATGTGTACCTAGAAACAGCTTCAGAATCCTAATAAGAATAAATAAAAACTAGACTATATTGAAGAAGTAATAAGTACCCTTGAATTAGGCAAGCTGTAACTACTAACTAAACTAAAACTATTTTAAATTGATTAGTTGTTTTCCTAAACTAATCCTAATCGACGTTACGCAATGGCAACGGACTGATTTTGTTTACAGGACGCGTGAGATAAGAGTTCTGAGTTCGCAACTTTACTACACGCACTCGACCATCAGGCCCAGGTATCGCCTGTTCTATCCGACCTAGGTTCCACTGTTGACTAGGTGCGTTATCTGAATGAATTAAAACTACATCGTTTACTGATACATTCGGAGTGTCAGTGAACCACTTCTGTCGTTGCTGAAGAGTGTGCAAATACTCAGTTTTCCAACGACGCCAGAAGTGTTGCGTGGCATGCTGAATAAGTTGCCACCTAGATAACTGATACAAGGGAGTCTCAACGACATCGTACTCAGGCGCCGAAGTCAATTCGCGTCCTACGAGAAAGTGTCCCGGCGTGAGTATTCCGAACTCGTTCGGATCATTAGATAGACTGCAGAGGGGTCGCGAGTTCAGTATCGCCTCAATTCGCGCAAATAGGGTAGTCAATTCCTCAAACGACATGGGCCTCGTGCCCACTACACGCCGTAAATGATATTTCGCGGACTTTATACCTGCCTCGAAAATACCACCGAAATGACTACCTGTCGGAGGGTTATATTTCCACACCACTCCTCTGTTAGTAAATCCATCTACAATTTCTTCTACATGAGCACTATAAAATTTAGTTACCTCACCGAAATGACTACCCGCCGACACGAAATTCTTGCCGTTATCGGAGTAAACGGTGCGAGGTAAACCACGTCTAGCTGTAAAACGATCGAACGTTGCCAAAAAACATGCCGTGGTTAGATCCGATATCACTTCTAAGTGCACAGCGCGAGTTGAATAACACACAAAAAGACAAAGGTATGATTTAGATACTTTGGCATTACGTCTCGTACTTTCCTTTGTATAAAATGGACCACCTATATCTACGCCTACCGTATAAAATGGATAGACATCTTGCAGTCTACATTTAGGTAACGATCCCATCATGGGTTGAGGCGTTATAGGCTTAGATCTAAAACAAGTTACACACTTAGACAGTCTACTTCTTATTACACACCTGGCTGACAAAATCCAGTATCTCTGAGATAAGATGCCCTGTAGTGTTCGCGGACCCACATGTAAATACTTCTGATGATAAAAGTCTATCAATATATTTGTGAAGTGGCATTTTTTCGGTAATAACAATGGATGTCGCTTTGCATAGGGAAGGTCGGCATGTTCTAGACGACCCCCCACCAAGAGAAGCCCACGCTCATCAATGAAAGGGTTGAGTTTGCGCAACGCAGAGCCACACAGACGACCCTTCTGTAATGCTTGTATATCCTCTAAAAAATAATTACCTTGAATTACTTTCATTAATTCATCATGAGACTTATTCAATTCTAATGTATTTAGTGATCCAAAATTACGGTTAGACTCTTTACGCCTAGCATTATAACTAAATCTAAAACACCATGCAATTATACGTTGCAATCTGTTTATATTTGAGAACTTATTTATCGTTGACTCAAATTCATTATTAAACTTACATATCGAACTATGAACTAATGATGTGTGCACGGTTATATTTTTTAACTCGGGCACTTCTGTGACATTTTTAAAGTGGTCTATAGTCCTTATTGGCCATAAGTGTTTTTCGCCATATAACCAAGTTGGGCCGCAAAGCCATTGTCGAGCCACCTGCAGCAAGGCAGACGGCGACACTCCGCGCGAACAGACGTCCGCGGGGTTATCTACTCCGTTCACATGGTGCCACTGAATTGAATTTCCGCACTCATGTATTTTAGCCACACGATTGGCTACGAACGTTTTTAGTTTATACTCGGGCGTGTTGAGCCACGCGAGTGTCACTGAGCTATCAGTGAATCCTAACACTTCATTAGCTTCTATTTCATTAGCTGTTAATACCGAACATACATATTGTAACAATTTCGCAAGTAAATGAGCCGCCATCAGTTCCAATCGCGGTATGGATACTGTACGTAAGGGCGCAACCTTAGACTTTGCTGACAGTAAACTAACCTTAACCTTCCCAGACGGATCTACACTGCGAATGTACACCACAGATGCGAACCCTAACGAGGAAGCATCACAAAACCCCACCAATTGACATTGTGTATACCCCTTAATAAACAGATGTCTCTCATGACGTAGTTTTGAAAGCAGCGGCATCTCAGATGAAAATTGAATCCACTCTTTAGTCAGCGATTCAGGCAAGGATTCATCCCACTGAAGGTTTTCGCACCATAATTTCTGCATGAAACATTTAGCATAAAATACAGTAGGTGCCGCGAAACCCAATGGATCGTATAACTTCGCTATCTGAGAGAGTACAGTCCGCTTAGTGACGACGCTCTGGACCGGCATTGTGTTGAACGAAAACGCGTCATCCGCCGGCAACCAATGCAGTCCGAGGACCTTGATGGATGGGTGGTCACCATCATCGAAGCAGAGCGGTGTCTCCAAATGATCTTCTGGCAGCTCCTGTAGCACCCGAGCGTCGTTGCTCGCCCACTTGCGAAGTTGGAAACCGCCCAGCTCAAGAAGTGCTGTAAGTTGTTGCTGCACCTCGATAGCCTCTGTCGAAGTATCTACTGACCACAGCAGATCATCCATATAGAATCCCTGTCGAAGCGCACGCGCAGCTAGAGGGAACCGATCACCCTCATCATGAGCCAGCTGCCGTAACGTTCGGATGGCTAGATAAGGGCTGCTCACAATTCCGTACGTCACTGTGCATAACTCATACACACGAAGAGGCTCGTCGGGGGAATTCCTCCAAAGTATGTGTTGGTATTTACGTTGAGAATCATCGATCAATATTTGACGATACATTTTCGAAATGTCACTGGTTAAACAAATCTCGCGCAATCTAAATCGTATCAACAATTCAACTAAATCGGCTTGTAGTTTTGGGCCTACATATAACATATTATTTAGAGATACTCCACTGGAAGTTTGACATGAGGCATCGAAAACCACTCGCAGCTTCGTAGTAGTACTATCTGGTTTGTATACGCAATGATGTGGTATAATATAATCGGACTGAGTATCATACAGTCCACCCACCAACTTCATGTGACCCAGCGAGCAATATTCATTCATAAATTTTTCATAATCACGTTTCAAGTTAGGTACTCGTGATAGTTTCTTCTCTAAACTATGAAACCGTCTAATTGCAATCTGTTTTGAATCGCCAAGTTCGTCATTGTTAGTTTTAAAGGGATACTTGACAATATACCTACCGGTACCATCGCGTTTGTGATCGCTGACGTACATCTGCTCTGATATAAGTTCATCAGAACGTTTAGGTATTTCACAATTTAAACTTTCAGTTTCCCAAAACGAATGCATCAACTGATCAATATTACCTACAGTAGAAAATAAACAATTTAAATCTTTGTTACAATTATTCAACTTCACCTGGCCGGTTATTACGTAACCAAATATGCTGCGTAAGGCTGGTGGCGCGTCCGTTCTAGATGGGCGAAATACGGCGCCGTCATAGATATATGGGAACACGTCTCCCGCCAACAACATATCTATTTGACTTGACTTATAAAATTGTGGGTCCGCAAGATATAAATGCCTATACTCATCGCTAATATGCTCGCTCAGTGTGACAGTAGGCATGTCACCCGTTATCTTCGACACTATAACTGCATCTGTTTGCAGCACAGGACCAGTTGAGTTACGAGGTTTGAATGTACATGAAATCATACCATGATCGCGCACCATCACTCCCCCCAACCCTGTCAATTGTAAACTACACTTGCGCCGCGGTAAACCTAATCTCTGTGCGCAGTCAACAGTCATAAACCCGTGCTGAGCACCACTGTCTATTACCACCCGCACAGGTTGGTAACCACCTGTACAGTCCACCACATGAATGACGGCTGTACCCAACATGACCGTGGCAGTTGCTGAACAGGTTAACGAGGAAGATTTATTTTCAGTGCGAACATCGAACCCCGGGTGTTTATTAATGTCATTGTTACCATCGACATGCAAAGTATTATGATGCATTTTTTTGCACACCATACACGTCCACTTTGAAGGGCAATCACTAGTGCGATGACCTTCTCGTAAGCAATTATTACACAATTTAAGTCTATTTATTTCATTTAGCCTTTTTTCAGGTGATAAATTAATATACAACCAACATTTATATATCGCATGTCCCTGCTTACTACAGAATAAACAACCTTTTTTGCAATGTTTCGGTGCGGCCGCACTAGATAGACATGAATTTTTATTCGAATGTACCTGCGCGGAACCACTTTGTTTACTCCACGAAACAGGTTTACTATAACCGCTGCGATTTGTACCTACAGTATGTTTGTTTTTATCAATATTATGTGGACAGTTTCCGCTATCACTGGACATTTCTAATATACGTACCTGACCCGATACAAACTGAATCAAATTATCAAATGACGGAATATAGTCTTTCTGTATACTTTGTTCGTAATAACGACGCGTAGTAACATCTAAATTTCGAAAACTAATATAAAATAATATAAAACTAGATAGATTTTCAATCTCAAGCATTTCGAGCGCCTTCACATTTTCTTGGAATTTTTCTAAAAATGTATTTAGACCTGTCAATGACTCGGTACTTAAGGGCGCGAATTCAAACAATTTATCTAGATACCTAGTTCCTAGCGCTCGCTTGTTTTCATACCTATCACATAATGATGACCAGACTATAGAATAGTTGTCGTACGAGATAGGTAGTGTTTTTATAATCTGTAATGCTGGACCGGTAACGACCGACAACAAATAATGAAACTTTTCTACATCACAGAAATTAACTGATGTTGAAATAAAGATAAAAGTATACACAGGTCGTAAGCAGAAGTACTTTGCTAGGATTCAACGTATTTATAAATTAGCTAAAGGAATTGGAACACAGGAAAGTACTTTTGAGGACCTGGAATCATGCATAGATGAGGTAACAAATGTTCGTGAATCATTCGAACAAACCGTGGAACAGCTTCAGGTATTAGAATGTGAAAGTAATTCAGAGTACCTGCCTAATACTCAAGAAATAAGTGCCTTTGATGACTTATATATTTATATATTTAGGTTCCTAATGAATTGTCTAGATTAGTGAATTTGGGAACTAAGTTATTTCTAATTTGGCACCAACCGTCTTCAAATTCTACAACGAAATATTTGTTATTTCTTACTTTACAGTGCAAATTTTTGAAGTCGGTACACTTTTTTTAAAAGTATATTTATTTTTTCCTTTTAAGTGATTTTGCTACCCTCAGAGACAAATAATAACGCAAATGAAAAAAATAATGAATAATGAATGATGAATGATGGAAAAAAAAAAATTACTGCTGTGGATGGGATTTGAACCATGTGCATCATGAGCTGCACCCCATACCTTTAGCCGTTAGACCACTGTCGATACAAAAATTTACAACTTCGTGTCAATAGCAACCGTTGCTAAGGCTTTTCTCTGATACATAATTTTCAGCCGTAAACAGAGACAAATTACTGAATTTCTGAAAAACTACTGAACCGAATTTCGTCATATGTCTGTAAGATAATGTCGAGAAATATTTATATTCTTAAAAAAATAAGTCGTCAAAATGGGTACATATTTCATCGAGATATTAAGAAAAATGTACTTATAAAGTCAGTTTTTTCAAAATTTCTAAAATCTACTGAACCAATTTTCACTAAAAAAAATGGGACCACCTGTGAAGTATACCCTTTCAAATAAAAAAAAATCCAAATCGGTCCAGGCGTCCTCAAGTAATCGGGGAACATACATAAAAAAAAAAGATTCCGACGAATTGTAAACCTCCTCCTTTTGTTTTGAAGTTCGGTTAATAAAAAACCGGCGAAGTGTGAGTCGGACTGCGCTAATTTGTTCCTGCGCCATACAGGGGGTCAAACTTGGTCAGGGGGTTGAGCATATATTTGACGTGACATATTTCGTGTCGACCGAAAGACCAAAAACGTTTATGTCCATACAAGAACCTGCCACGGAATACACGGGCCGGACCGTCCAACCCAAAATTTGCGAGCAAATTATGTGTATTTGTCTTTGCCCGGCCTAGCAAATTTACCCGCACATTGTTGGGCCGGACATTCTCGGACAGGGCATTCTTTTGTTAAATATCTCGGTAAGTATTGGTTTTAGAGCAAAATGTTTAATACAAAAGTTGTTTATCTGATTATTTTACACAAGGATTGGGTGTTAAAAAAAGATATTTAACAAAAACTGAAAAAAAAATCCGACCTCCAAGTTATTTTGCAATAAAAAACAATGACGCGTATCTCCGTCGAAGTAGACAATTTAGGGTGTTATTCTACGTATTTTTCTTCAAATTTTAAGCTAAATATCGTATTGTTATAAAGGACCACCACTTTTCCCGTTTTTTTTGCTCTGGCGCCCTGATTATTATAGGTAATTATGGACATGAAATTGTAACGTTGACAGAAGTTATCAACATTTGAAGATCAAGTTCTCTGTTACATTCTATATAAAAAAAATATTAAAAATTGCCATTTCCCACTAATACCCATGAGACATATTGCGACCACCTGCGAGATTTACACACATAAATGATCCTACCTTAATTTCCCCTTGTCCTTCAGCGCAGCAGCTCTGTAAGTCCTTGAGCAGCAATTGATATTTGGTTATTCTCTGCACAGGTTTGATGAGATAAGCTGGAAGTGTGTGCTCCAATTTCTTCTTCCGTTGAATCCTTCAACAAAAACATTAATATCAGTTGACATTTATACATACGGGTATAACATTGAGAACGGTCAGTATGGGGAATTCTAAACCCTATAGAGATAGCTAAATGTATATAAAGATATATAATATAATAAGACTGATCGTTCTCAATTTACACATTCTAAAGTATCCTTTTACGGGTCAAATAAATAAAGTAACATCTACCTTTCAAAATAGTCCCCTGCGTGCTGAACGACCGCTGCGTTACTATCCGGCTTGTTTCTACAGTATGAGACGTACATGTCGAACTCCCTCGCCCATGTCACAAAACAATGGCCCACGTCTTCCGGCATCGTCTCGTACTTGTCCAGTTCACGTAGAAATATGCGCTCGTGAAACCGGAATATGTCTTCAATGTTGCCGAAAATTATTTTCTCCTACAAATATAGTAACAGTGTCATCGAAAATTTAAAAGCATATGTACATTATTGTATATAATGCGACAAACGGGCTTTTCGGTCTTAAAATACCTCAACATAATTTGCCACTCGTTAGGAATAACCTCAAAAATGTCACCGGCTAAATGTGTAAGCTCCGCCTCACATGACCACACTCTTGGGGGAAACTGCGCGAGTGTCACTATATAAAATAAAATATTTACTCTTATTTTATTATATTATTTATATTATCGAAAATAGAGCCGGTTCTAACCCTCTCGACCGACAGCACTGTGAGCGCTCTGTAAACCAAACATCAAAATATACCTGTGTTCTAACTCTTTGTATAAGTGTGTCATGAGTGCGATATCAATTTGAAACTGCCGCGCTGAGCGCACACGGTCGTTATTGTTGTGAAAACTTGTGAGAAATTACCTAGTGTTACGGCAGATAACGTGTGATAGTCGCGCATTTTTCGGCACGAGTGTGGTAAGTTGCGCGGCGGGGCCTATACTTGTCTTCAGCTGGGTACACTGGAGACGATAGATAACACGGTTCCAGAGGTAAAAAAATACATGTATGTGAAAAAAACGTTTTACCTTTCCTTGAAGGGCTGGAGGAACAGAACTAGGATCTGTTCTCATCTCACGGAGGTATCCTGTGATGCAGGTCTCCAAATCTTTCACATAAGCTCGTTCGGTTTGAAGCAATTCGGCCATTATAAACCTAATAAAAAATAAAAAAATTCAAATTTAATTTGCTATGTATGTATAGGAAAATAATTTCTCAAAAATATCGTCATCTGCTACGATCCTTATTATATAATATACAGCTTTCTCTTCCTTCTTCTTCTTTTATTGTTGTTAATCGGTGATTTGCCAATGTCAAGTATTATAGCCTTTATAGTGTTTAGAGACGATTAATCGGTATTTAAGATAATACCACCGACCGCGACATGTGTTATTAGTCGTCGACTAATCACAACCTGATCAGCACGAACAGGATCATCAATCAATAAGTGTTTTATGTGTTCGAAGAAAATACATAATTCCATGTCATGTCATGGCGATTAACGCACGCGTACGCCGTGACGTGATGGGGAATTTAGTTTAATCTCGTCCGCGCTATAATGGTTGTGATTATCGATTAACATTGATGAAGTCATTATAAAATAAGAATAAGAAGAAGAAAATACATCGAGATTGGCATTTCCTTTTACTTCTGTTACTGAAGTTCTGTAAAACATTGATTCATGTTTAATTTTTCAATGTGGACCAGAGTAACAAGATTGTTCACAACATCATCAGTAAAGATCTGTGTCAAGTTATACGTACTCTTTTCGCCTCGCACTTCGCCGTTTTTCGTCTTGCGCGGCAGGTGGCTGCGATTCAACTCGCGAGTCGCTAAGAGCAGACTGCGTAGAGACCAGAGACGGGGCAACCCCGGAATCACTTTCTGGTTCACTTTCACCGCCCTCCATTGAACCACTAAATTCGGCGTATCTGCAAGTCACAACAAATATGTTTCATTATAGCTTAGTGGCAAAGAAGAATAAATTCTATAAAATAATGATGAAAAACTGTAGATGTATGTAACTGAAATCGATTATTCTAACTTAATATTATAAATGCGAAAGTGTGTTTGTTTGTATGTTTGACATTTTTTCGCGTCAAAACAGAGCAACGGATCGACGTGACATAGCCTACTCTTTATCCCTGAAATCCTTGGAGATAAATTCTTGTCACATTTAAAAAATTGGCTTCGCACCGTGGCGGAAAGGTATCAGAATACCTATAAATCAAGAAAATAAATCATATTACACACACTGTCTTCATTGTCATACATTGGCCAGATACATAATGGATTTTTATAAGTACCTAATCAAATAATAAAATTGTCGTTAAATCGATCACAAGGGGCCGTACGACGAACTTTATCTTCCATTCAAATACAAAATTATTCAGCATTTGTTAACATATCACCTGTATGTTAACAAATACGTTTATGGGAATATAAACTAGTATATTTATCAGTTATAACACTATTACACTAGTATTATTAGCAATTAATCTCGAAAATAAGCCTCTCCAATAAAAGTTCGTGGTAATATGTACTGACCTGGCATCTACAGCAGCGACCCATTCTTTGATTTGCACGGCATGCGGATGTCCCTTCTCTACCAGTCCGTCCGCAAGTTGTGCCAGTAATCTCACTCGCTCCCTACTTTCTCTCGCGACGCCTCCCGCAGCCATCGCCGCGGCCGCACCGCAACGCTCTTGCGTCTCTCTAATCCATTCCACAGCGGCCTGGGCTGACCGCTCAAACAAAGCGTACTGTTGACACTGCTCGAAACGCTTCTTCCTAACCGTCCAGTGCTCCAATACCTATAGAATTCACAATTTTTTTTTAAAATACTTGTACTTTTATAGAAATTTGTTAATGATATTACCGGCTGTACTAATAATTCAAGCAAATTTTCGAAAATATTATAATCAACAACTACAATGTGTAGTTTCCATTGCAAGCCACATCCGCGAGTGGCACTCATCATATTGAATGCCAACGAGCGCGACCGTTTTGGTGCGATAAGATCAAACAGGGTGTATGACAAAAGCTCCGTTGTTTCTAAAATTTTTATCTTATGCGACACTGAGAGTAGCCATCGAATGGCAGATGATATTCTAACAGCATTATTACACTGTGACAATATTTAACAATAAAATTGTAAACATAAACAATAATATGTATAAATATATTGTATGTATGACTCAGATGCTTATTGTCGAATATTTTGTAAATAATAGTTACTATTATTTTGCCTACCTTGTTTTCTTGAGCGAGAAGTGTGTCGAGAATGGCACGAGTTTGTTCGTGGTGAGCCTTACTGGAGCCAGCCGTCTGTCCGTGTACTTGAGCCGAGCGGGCAGCGTACTTGAGGAACGTCTCGGCCGTCCTTCGGGCGAGAGTGCACGCTTTCAAAAACGCCTCCTTTTGTTCACCGTGTTTTACAATTAGGGCTGCCACCTGCAAAGTGCAATGTAATATAATAATTTTGTTAGATCGAGACTTCAATATCAAAGAAAGAAATTTCTATTAGAATTCGAAATTCGATTTTTTTTACTTCCGGTTACGCATTTTAGTTCCATTTCACGAGCTTACTCCCTACAAGATGCCATATAGCGAGAGCTAAGTCTAAGCTAAGCTAAGATGTGTAACATACACATCAGAAATTAATAATAGATACATACTTGAGCAGCTTTGTCGCCAATTTCTTCAGACGGAGGGGCGGTAGTTGAACCACACCAATCTTCGTCACGCCTGTACTCCCTTTCCAGAGAATCCAATACAGAGCAAACTTGCTCCGCAGTTTTATAGAAGTTCAAGGAAGCAGTAACCAACTTGTGTCTCTCTTCTGCACACGTAACTAGTCTCTGCCATCTGTCCGTCACCTCCTCCGAAATTGCTCTACAAAAACAAATAACGTTACTGGATTGAACAATCTGTAAAATATTAAGATGTATATAATATGTCAATTAATACCAGGCGGAAAAATGCTCAAGCACTTTATTTTCTTCACGGATTGCCTAGTACTTTTTTCTTTCTTCACGTGTTGCCTCCCCAGCTCCCAAAACCGTATTACGGTCCCAGGGTAACCAGCGGTAGATCAAGTCTCCCTCTTTTAGCCGATGGTATTTGTAAGGCTATACCTAACGAGGCACCAGCCTAGTACTTTCTACTAAGCCTGCCTAGTACTTTCAATCTTATCCCACGTAAATAGAGCGTGTAATTAATATAACCCTGCATACTATTTTCAGCTCTAGATGAATATGATAAGGTTGATATTATTATAAATATATATTATTATTTTAAAAAAAACTCCAGTATTTTTCCGCCTCTAATCCGGTCTAAAATGACCCTTCTGTCGCTCGGCGCTGGCGCTTGTAGCGCATAGCGAATTCGGTTAGGGTCAGTGCAAACCGTCCGCGAAGCGACTAATTTCGATAACAAATTAAACTCAACTTTCTTTACTTCATACGGCTTAAGTTTAGTATAACAATACAAATCGGTCTGCTCTTCGCTGCACTATGCCGGCCGGTGTTGACCTTAGGTTTAATCCTCATATATTCATTGTCTATTAAAATAATAAAGCTAACCTTATAGTGTGCGGGTCGTAGTGATTAGCAGCACGTAAAGCATCCGCTCTATATTTAACTTGAACAGCACTGGCGTGCGTTTTCTCTACTGCAACTTGGAACTGATCGTGTTCCCGTTTCAATTGTTCTGCTTCGGCTAGAGTCCCCGGGATCGAGAAGGAGGCAGTCAACATAGCTTCCCCATTCCTAATCCAACTGATCACTTGGGCGGCATCTCTCCGAAACTGATCTGTTTCAGATATTTTTCAAAAAATTAAAGTATTGTTGATCCATGATATTACGAGAAAAAACTAAGGTACTTTAATCCCATATTAAGATACTAAATGTTCTGTAATGTAATCTTGTAATGTATTCTTGCAAGTCGTAGAAGTCGTGAAAGATCTATTTCACAGATACCTTGACCGATCATTTTCGTTACATTATGTGTCTTGTTTGATAGTAGGTGGTTGCACAAGTATTAAATAGTAGATTTGATATCACACGGGCAATACACACAAAGCTGATTCTAAGTCTATGATTCCTGAAAGTTTCATCAAAATCTATTCTAAACAAACATTGGGACAGACAGACATTTAAGTAGATAACTCATACCCAATTGGACACATTGCTCAAATCTCGCTCTGCGCTCTTCCGACAACTCTTCGAGATCTAATTGACGATCGTGAAGAAACTCGAGTAACAGCTGCACACGAGCTTGCGCGTCTAACGGGGCCGCTTCAGAGCCGTCCCCCGCACCCGACGACATCACATCGGAAGCTTCGGCTATGGCTGCAGCTAATTCTTGACCTTGTTGCACTACCTGTCAATAATATAACAAATTATTAATTTAAGGCTACCGCTTCACACATTTGGGTCATAGTGTGATATTTATAGCCTACATAGTCATTATAACCTTCCTAAACCGTACGTAAGTTTCCTAAGTTTAACGCGTTCAAACATACATACAAATTCTTCAGCTTCATATAACATTAGTATAGAAGTATATATATAGATTTGTATTGTTTTGCAAAAAAGATTTATCTTATAGCTTAAGTTTATCATTACGGCCATATTGTAATAGCAGAAAAATAAAATAAATAAAATAAAATATGTCACCTTGTGGTATTAAATAGCGCAATTGGGAGATATACACCAATTTTCTTTAAGAATACGTGCCTCAAGTAAATTCGGCGTACACACATCTTCGAAAAATATCAGTTACTTACATCTGTTAAAGAAGCGACAAATTTAGGTTCATTGAGTGCAGCAATAGGTTTACCACCTGCTCTGTTTCTGGTGTCTCTGGCCGTCATGGTCTGTTTGTTTTGATAGTGAATGACAAGAAGTTAGCTCTCCTTAAGTTCATGGGCCGTACCACAAACTTTATATAAATAAACCGTGTATACAGAACGATTGAGCGATTGTATAATATAATATATGTAAATATAATAAATTGATGACTTAAATGTAATTTAGGTATCCTTTAAAACTTCATGGACCCTGGTCATACTTTTGACTCTGTTAAGGCTGATTTTTGAGCTTAATCAATATCAGTATTATTAAAAACGTAGAACATAGCAAAGGCTATGACAACGAAATTACATTATTAAGAATTAAAATATAAAAAGTTTCTGAGAATATGCAAATTGAACTTGTTCAGGATGTGCATGTGATTGTGTTATCAAAGAACAAAGGGATTATTGTTCTAGACTGATAAAAATATTGCGACAGACGCAAGTTAATAACGGATAGGCAGAAATTGAGGCTAAATAAAACCGGCCAAGAGAGATGTGAGCTCGCACAATTACGGTTCCCTACCAAAAGGGCAAACACTCCGTGCTTTTACTATACCGACTGCTGGTCTGTCGTAATTACTGCTAATATCATTAATAATCTCATCAAAAACATAAATGTAAAATTGAAGCCAAGTATCGAGACTCTTAGGCCATAAAAAGTAGTGAGATCTTATGGAGCCAAAGTCTATCATTTCTTTCACAAATCACTCAATTTCCACCACACCATGTCGCACGTTTTATCAATTACGACCGATTTTTGAGCTTTGTGCTATCTAATGTAGTATGATTCTGTATGATGCAGTCCACCCAGATTTGCAAACGCAGCACTTGGAACTTAATAATATTAATTAGCGCAATATTGGTTTCTCTGCAACGTTTCGAGAGAGTGTTTTGTATTGGATGGATAGGTCGAATCTATATACTCAATGCTCTGACTCGAAAGATATTACACAAAATTAGATTACTTGAAAAGTGGCATGTTGCATCCTTGATACACTCTCGTTGTGGGCCACGAGCGCCTGTTCCGCCTGTTGAGGCTCCCGCGGAGGTTCCGTCCGCTGAAGTTCGTCTCCCCATAATTCAAGGCGTGATGATACCTGAAATGTATCATGAAATATTGTTAAATTTTCCAAAACCTAGTCCATAACCACTGTGTTATTAAGAAGCCGACGGCTTATCACCAAACATAGGACTATATTATGCACTCTTGTTTGTCTCCTCCCGCAGAAACACGTAATCCAACTCACCCAAGACATCAGTAAAAAACTGGCCAAGGTTAGAGCAAAAGCTAATTACCTCCAGTGCGTCTCTCTCGAAGTGTCTCAACTGCAACGTCAACTCTAGGCGTCTTTCTCTATCCGACCACAACTCCTCGAGGGCCCCGCGAGCACCGCGCAGCCTCTCCAATGTTGTTTCCACAGCTGCTGTGCTTGTCGCGTCGGCGTCGCCAGATGATCTGCAGCAATAGCAAAATATTACAATAACTGTATTTTTTATGAAGGACATATAAAAAAGTGTCAATCTAGAGATTTCCAGATTTTGGCATGTGGCCGTCCGTAATCTTGTAGAATTGGGTTGCAGATATAATTATATTTGGGGATGGAACCTGCGACTTCTCAGTTGTGAGCCGACGTCTTACCCACTCGACAGGTTACATCCCCAAATACGACCATGTACCAATGGGTTTTTTAATTAAAAACTTATGTACATAATCCGACAAACCATTTCCATCCTAATATACCTCAACAGAGCTGGCCAGTCGTTAGGTATAGCCTCAAAAAATCATCGGCTAACTGAGGAAGACTTTATCTTCAGCTGGGTACCCTGGGGCCGGCAACGGTTCCCGGGAGCTGTAAGGTAACCCGTGAAGCTTTCATCATCATCATCATCATCATGTAATTATATATAAGATGAATAAGCCAAAACCTAAGATTTCGTAATTTAAAATAAATACGAAGCAATGTAGATTTCAAATCGCAGTTTCAGATGCGCGATATTGTTTCGTTTGTTAAACAGCCAACAATTACTCATTTATTTTAATTTCTTAATATTTAATGACGAAATTTACCTGAGCCCAGGACTTATGTACCACTAGTTTTATCCCTAACGATGAGAGGAATTATTACATTATTATTGTAATGACAAACAGATATATATAAATTTCTAATTATACCATAACCAATACTAAATGCAACATTTAAATATTTAGAGATACTCAAGGCAAACACAAGGCATACAGGTACATATTAAACCAGCAACAAGTTTTAAACCGCAGACTGATAATACACGAATTTGTATTAATTACTCGTAAGTAGATTGACCAGACCAACTTGGCAAAGTGTATGCGCTAGGAAAACGGGTCTTCCCCCAGTTCCCTCCCCCCTCCCCCCCCCCCCCGTCACTGACCCAGTGGTTACTTTTAACATACTCCATATCATAGTATTAGTTCCCAAATTCGATCCATACTAACCTCCATCGTAAACATTTCACTGGCGATTTATGTCTATGTGATCTTCGATGATATCTGAGCATTTCACAAATATAAAATGTTCATTTCACCAAAATATTTACAACAATTAAAGCTCAATACACACTCAGCTTTAAACAATAACACAGCACATCAATATAAAGTGAGAATTTGCAACATTCAATATGGGTATAGACTATAAAAAGGTTTGCAGAGTCAATTCATAATTTCGTTCTATTTAATAGAAATTCAGTAACATTCACAAAACTGGTTTAAATTACTAATTTCTGTAAGCAAATATTTACATATTTAACAGCCTATTAATCTAAAAATTGTAGCATAACGTGTCAACATAACACTTGTATTATAATCCAATGAAAAAGACCTTTGATCGGGACATAATATGCTCTTGTTTTCAAAGGGGGTCAAGGACTAGGATTATACGTTTGTGGCTATTCCGAATGACAGTGAACCATATTCATTTATTTTCAATTATTATATCATCGTAAGATAAAGCAAACAATGTTGAGTGTTATATTTAATATTTAATTTTCATAGTATTGACCCCAATTTAGTTTTATTTTGTTTGGTGAAATACAGCTGGACTGTCCCGGAATTCGAGCGTAGGTATGTGTCGGGTACCTAAATAGAAAAATGATACTTATACAATTCAAAAAATACCCTTTTGTCGAAATCTCAATGGTCAGACTTATTAATAATATTGTTTGTCAACATTGCATTTTAAAATTGCCATTAACTGCGCAAGTAGTCTACGATGATGCAGAATTCGGTAATAGTTAGTCGGAATCAATATAATAATATGGTCATAGTTATTAAGCGTAGCTGACCTACAAATCGGATACGGGCAACTGTCACGTTACGCTCGGATGGCGAATACCTTACGATACTTTCTCCCGACTCCGAACTGTAACTAAGATCTTATTAATAATTAATTTAAGATAGGTATTTGTAATACTTTAGTTGTCAATAAGGTATTTGTTTAATATAATTGCCTTTTAAAAAAAAGTGTACCGACTTCAAAATTATGCACTGAAAAGTGTGCTTTCCGATAGCAAATGCACAAGTCACTATAAAAAAAATACCCAAATCGCTTCAAGTGTGCCTATAAAATTTGAAGAGTTCTCGATTTCTCCAGGATCCCATCATCAGATCCTGACCTGATGACCATGGGACCACCTGGGAAGTGTACCCTTTCAAACAAAAAAAATATTTCCAAATCGGTCCAGGCGTCTTCAAGTAATCTGGGAACATACATAAAATATTCCGACGAATTGAGAACCACCTTCTACTTTTTTTAAGTCGGTTAATAAAAGACGATCCTAGACAAATGTTCATAAGGACTAGCTACATCAAAATGTTATTATAGCGGCAGTATTAAAAATAACCTTGCTCAGGTCTTGGAAAAATACACAGAAGGTTAGAAAAAAAATATTTTTCCGATTAAAGTGATTTTGCCGTTAATAACATCATAATATAATATTATTACAAAAATAAATTATCGAAATCGGCATACATTTTATCGAGTTATGTAAAAAATTTCCTTCTCCTTTTTTGAAGTCGGTTGAAAAACAGTTAAACAAAAAGAGGTGTATTACAAAACAGTGTTCTGAATATACTATTCACAACCGGCTACACTTCTACGGAGTCATGACTAATGAGTTCACAATATTTATTTAGTATTTTCTACTAAATATTTAGCTATGTACAATATCAAGAAACGGTCTAGGTAATTCGGTAAAGTTGCATAAATATGCAAATATGTTGGGCGATCTCTTCTTTAAACACTGGGCCTGGTTAACTGCTCAAATATAGATATAACGAATGTTGACCAATTTACGTTAATTGAATGGCAGTCATGTTTATGTCCAAAGAATTTTAGTTTGAGGGACGCAATTTCCCGCCATTGTGAGTTACATTATTATCATCTGAGCTACGACAAACGACGCTGTCAACATAAAGCAATTTCATGAAATTACTATACATACCTAAGTACACGTAAAAAGGTCGCGATAACAATATCAAGGAGTTTTTAATAGCGAAACTACTTTAATAGTCCAAACGTATAAAAAAAATATGCACAAAGAAATTAAGACCCGAAATATCTTAAAGTATGAATTGTCTATTTTATTGAATTATATTTGACACTAAATAGGTTGGCTGCAATTTTAAAAAAGAGCACCGTTTTCTATAAGTAAATAAAAATAATTATCATCCGCAAAAAAGTCGCAGAAACCTTAAATAGAATCCAAAAATTAAATAGGCTTCTATAAAATCGTTCGTCGCGAGTTTCTAATGAGCTCAATCCGTTACTTATTACAAAAACCAGACAACACTTAATTTAGTTGCTACTTTAATCTAAACTTCATAATTCTATTTATTGTTTGTGGTAGAGAGGTTCCCTAGAGGAGTTCATGCAACAATAACTTAATTATCTAGTACCGTATCTGCCTATAACTCTGTTATCAAGGGAATAGTCGGCTGCATTAAATTAGCAACTAGGTCGGACAGAATTGAGGTCAGAGTGCATTCAATTATTTTTTCTAAAAATAACGTTACGTTGCCTTAAAGTGTGAAAAACTGAGTAATATTATGTGTTCACAGTTTAACTATTTGAGCTAACAATTAATTTAATGAAATCGAAATCGGCAAATAGTTCAATTGGAACACAACCAAAATCAAACAAAACCGCGATAATCCCCTCATAATCGTTGTACATACTATATATTGATTATTTTTGTGTTCCGATTGTGAGAAAATGGAAAATGAATTCGATAAACTTTTGTGTAATGTTAAAAATACAAGTTGGACAAAAGTTTGAAATGATGTCCACATAAATAATAAATGACATTCATTCAGACCTCCTTTGTCGAAACTCATGTTCGAGTCCCATTTGATTTATGTTATTGAAAAATCTATATGTGATTTTACTTTGGTTAAACCGTCTGGATAGTTGGAACCAACAAAAGGCACCAAAAGATTTATTAATAAAAAATATGACAATAAATATTGAACGCACTCATCTGAGACACAACATCACACATTCCGTCGCCCGGTTTCTCTCACTGCGACGTAAGAAAATGTCGAAGAGAGCGCGCGCGTCCGTTCGGAACCATTAATTTTCCACGATGTATCTGTATGTAATGTAATATTTACAAAATGTAGTAGATCCTTCGCTAAGTTTCTCTTGGTAACTTATGGGCAATTAATACATTATTATCACTAAATATTATAAAACAAAGTCCCCCGCAGAGTCTGTTTGTGCCCGTCTCACGCAAAAACTACTAAACGGATATTATTGCGATTTTCACTATTAGATAGGTTAATGGACAACATTTCATTTTTCGAAGGTACCAAAATTCGAAAACCGTTTGGAGATTACATGCTAGAAAGCTTATTTTTCATTTTTTTTATTTTTTATATCCTTTAATTTTCGAGTTATTTTGAAAATACTGAAATATTGAAAATTAAGGATTAATAGGTGCCCTAATCTGTGCTAACCCTCTAATTTAAAAATACTAATGTCTGTTGGCAGAGTTGTTAGTTATTGAACTCAGGTGTTGCCTTCTATTAATTTTACCCATTTTTATTCCATTTAAAGCTAAATTAATAATTATTTTTTAAATATAATTATAAAAATAATTCTTTTATATAATATTTTTTGGAAGTTTTGCTATTTTCGAATGGGCTATTACAGGAAATATATTTACGAGTGAAACCGCGGACAAAAGCTAGTACTATTATATACATTATGAATAATGTTGTAGGCGATTTGAGTTCCGGCTACGGCAACACCTATTTGGAACACGGTATATTATACTCTTTGCATTTCTATAACGTATACTCTGTGGCTTGGACTGACACTATCAGTCACTTTCTTTGGGTGACAGTTTATATTTCTTAATTTTAGTCCTAGCTAAGGTTTTTAGTTTATAAGTCCACAGAATTTATAAAAATTCATAATTAAATTAAAAATATAAAAACTCAACCAAAAATAAAATATAAAAATACGTGTAACTTATTTTTTAATATATTTTTAATTAAAGTAACAAAAATGGGTGATTAAAAAAATGAAATGTGTCCATTCACTGGGAAGGTTTACGAGTGTTAAACATGGACTTATAACTTAGGAGCTGAACATTAACAGTAGTGAATCAAGTCGAGAGCAAAGTTAACTCCTGCGAGTGTTCATGGTGTATGCTATCTAATCCGCAAGAGATATAACAAAATATAGAATAAAATTATGTACAAAAATGTCTGCGGTAGCATAAATCTAACTCTAATAGTTAAGAAATAAGGGTATCTGTGTAGGTATTCAAATTGTTGTAAACCGATACTGTAGCCATGCAAAGACACCCACTACGATCGCTGAAAATCTCATTAAAATTCAGTCAGCCCTATATAAACATTTACAAAGATTTTAAAGCATAATATATGAAACGATGTATGGATGTGGATGAAGCAAGAGAAGTATGTAAAGATCGAGAGAAGTGGCGATCTATACTCTCTGCCTACCCCTTTAGGAAACGGGCGTGAAGATATGTATGTATGTATTATAATGAATCTTTGTTGTAAAATAAAATACATATGACAGTAGGTACCCGAATAGCTTATCAGAATGAGCACTGTAATACAACAATGATACATTGTAAATGTATCGGACGTAACAAGCAACATTAACTGGATTATTTGGATTAATTTATATTGTTTATAGCAGTTTTATGGTCTCGTAAAAATATCTTTAACAAGTGTTTCTCAGTCATGTTGGAGGGTTTAACCGCTTATGTACAATTAGAGCTCAGTAGTTTTATGGATCATAAAAATGTATCCATGTCGTTAGAAATTTCATTTAGCCAAGTAGATATCTCCAATTACAGCAACATATTAACAGCACACACAATTTTAAGTGAAGAGAAATATGTTTTATATCCTTCACGACAAAATCGCCAGCAGAAACCCATCACCGAGCCAAGTTAATTGTCCATTCAACATTCCATTGTCTAAACGAGCTACTAAACAACAACAAGACGCCTAATCTAAGGCAAATGCTTTCAAGATATCACAGTCCAATATTTTTTGGAGTTCCGTACCCAAAGGGTGACAATGTAAACATTATTACAAAGGCTTCGCTGTCCGTCCGTCCGTCTGTCACAGGGCTGTATCTTTTGAACTATAATAGGTAGACTACTATAAGAATAAGTGTTTACTTGAAATTTTCACAGAGTGTGTATTACTATGGCCGCTATAAAACAAATAATAAAAATAAAGTTAAAAATTAAAGGACTCCAAGACAAGAAAAGTGTTTTAATCAGCGTTTTTTGCTCGATCTTAATAATGGCAATACAATACTACAAACGTCTAACTAGTATAACCATAGATTAAATAATAAGAATAATACGTAAATAACAATAAAGACCGGCCAAGTGTGAGTCGGACTCACGCTAATTTGTTCCTGCTATATACAGGGGCGTCAAACTTGATCTGACCTTATTATTTAATCTATGCCTTAGTGCGTACTGCATACTATTGAGTGTACGGAAACCATCGTGTGCGCCGTCCGACTCGCACTTGGCCGGTTTTAATATACAATATGGCATGACCTTGGTTAGGCTAATTAGAGGTCTAGCCCCGCTTAACGTCAGTTGACAGAAAACTGATAAAACAATAAGCATTTATAACTATAAATTAGTTGTACGTATAAATGGCAATATGTATACTTTTATCCAAACTGCTACTTTATCGTCAATTAACTTTATTTACAAAAAAATATTTTGACAATCATACAAAACTCTACACGCTTGTTTGTATAAATATGGCATAGTCATTATTTTCACTAATTATTGAAAACAATAAACATTATTGTTGCCAAAGTAGACTACGTACGTAGCGGCCTTTGTTCAAGTATCGAAGCATCGTGTCTTTTTGGACAAACATTATTTCGAATGCATTGCTTGACATGCGCCTTTGTTATAACAATCTGCAGTTACGCACTAACGTTTCATTATAATTGTAAATGTGATTATTTTAAGTTCGCTATCTGTATTAAGGCAATCCACGCATAAATATGTGTGTATCAATTAATCTTGCCACGTACAACATTAATAAGCATTTATTAAACAAATAGATGAAGACAATAAGCAACTTTTCTATCCAACACGTAACAAGCTAAACACCTATATCCTTTTAAATTTTCTCGTAAGTCTTAATCAGTTACATTGATCCCGGTTTCTCTACTGTAATTATCGCAATTATTACAAAGTATTTTCACCTCAAAGCGTAATCGTGCTTAGTAATTTAAGACAGATGTTGAATGTTTATAAAACAAAAGGTTCTAGTACAATAATTAACGAAGTGTTATTTGAAAGTGCTGTCTAGTGATAAGAACGTAAACAATTTAATATTGTTTCATTGTTCTCTATAATTTCATCAAAAGTTTGGCTGTTAATACGAATATTAGCAGAGTAATGACACAGGTAATGATTTAATATTCTGCACACAACAAACAAAAACAAAAAAAATCATATTCAAATACAAGAAAAAATATTTTTGCATTTTATAGCCCAATTCTTGAGGAAAGTTATAGCATAGATTAAATAATAATTACTACGTTATAGGCTATATAAATCGCGCTACGACCTAAATGGGCGGAGCAGTAATAATTAACGCGGGTGCAACCGCAAGACATAGCTAGTCAAAGATAAAATCAATATTAGGAATAGACCTCAAACACAAAATGTGTTCGCAGGGAATACGTATATGTACTAATAGGAAATTCCACACGCATTCCGACATATTATTCTAGTGCATACATTTAACAGTACATGTATTAATTTAGACTAGTTATTGGACAAGGTTTTTCATACGTGAATTTCGGGATTATTGAAGAACTTCAACATTTGCCCTTATGGAATATTGTAACATATAATTTCAAGAATGCATTCAACATACTTGATTTGGTGGCATTTTTAATTAATTGATATAATTTTAATTTAAAATCTAAACAACTTACATACATACATACATACTTCACGCCGATCTCCCAAAGGGGTAGGCAGAGTGTATGGAGCGCCACTTCTCTCGATCTTTGCATACTTCTCTTGCTTCCACATCCATACATCGTTTCATACATGCACGTCTAAATATCTGATGTCCTTAAAAAAGGTCAAATACGTAGTACTAAAAAACAAACTTGACAATAAATAAGCAATTTAAGGCTTCTCGTTTCTTTACACAATCAGACCCCAAGTTCAATATTACCTGATATTCATTAAGTGCAGTAGCGTAATAAACGTAAATTGGATTACAAGAACTGATCAGCACTGACTGATACAAACATGCCCTTTGACAACAAATTAGCTTTAATACGAATTTGAACCAAGTGAACGAGGTAATGAATCGTATCCTTGAAAATTTAAAACGCTCTGCCCACCTGGAAATTGTTACCCAAACAGAAACAAGTATATTTTATTTTCTGACCCGGTTTTTTTTCTTCTTCACTTATTTCCTTAAGACTCCCGGAACCTTGTTTATCGGTCCCAGTGTACCCAGCGGAACACTTTTAGCCGATGCTAATTGTAAGAACATAACGAATGACCAGTTCTGTTGAGGTATATTTAGTTTGAAAAGCCTCTAATGATTTGTCGGATTATGTACATAAGTTACATTGGTACATGGCCGGGATCGAACCTTATTATTATTTTTTTAGTTATTACTAAATTTTAAACATGAAAAAATACTTATTCTGCCGCGGACTTTTTTACATGATTTTGTTATATCTTTTTGACAAGACAGAGCTTATTCTCCCCCAACTTGATACCGTTTATAAAAATCGCATCCGAATTGGTTCTTAAATCCATAATATTCCAATTAATATTACCTACTCAATTTTTATCGTAAATCCCCAATCCGCATACCTACTGTAGAGGGCCTTCCTTAATTATTATCCGATTAAACTCTAAAACATTATCTGCTTCCCTAAGAAAGTTGTACACAGAAAATTATTGTAGAAGAGATTTTAAATGAAACCTAAACATAAAATTGTAACAAACCTATGATTTCGATTACTTTCTCTCCACCGGAAACAATGGAACAGTTTCTATTTGAAGACAGGCATTATTGATTATGAGTATTTACTTATTATTGTCGTGGGAATAACGAATATTCTAAGCAGGTATATCAGCAGCTACATTAACAGTTTATAAGAATAATCTATCTATCTATCATCACGCCTTTCATCCCAGGAGGGGTAGGCAGAGACAATCGACTGCCATTTGTTACGATCCTTACATACCTCTTTCGCTACTTTTATATTTATCATACCTTTCATACACGCTCGGCGATTGTGTGTACTTTTAATATGTCAATAGATCAATACAAGTTCAATAAAAATACACCTAAATATAATATAAATGGCTGAATGGATTTGAATTTAATTTGGAACAGATATATATCTATATCATAGAATAATTCATAAGGTAAATCCTGTACCTACTGGTAAAACAGGGCTTATTTTATTGTAAGTATTGTAACATTAAATGAGGGAAACCTTGAACATAATGCCACTTGAAATAATAATCGCTTTGATTGATCAATTTCATCTAATTGTTTTAAATATACTGGTACAATGTAATTAAAACACATGTACTAAGGCCGTGTTTTAGGTTGACTTTCAAATAATCACAGTAATTCAAATGTTATGGAGTTCGAAATCCTCGATATTTTGATTATTTCGAAATATGAATTGTCTGTAATTTAATTAAACAAACACTATATTGGTTACAGAAAACCGTAAAATCCATTTTTCTTTAGAAAAATATCTTAAACATAATTGGGATTATACAAGAGTTCATAAACAACAATAATATGTAGTAGTAACAATAACTTCTTGTTATAGTTTATAAATAGTGATTGGCAATACCAAATGGAATTCCAGAGGCTAGAAATGGATTCTCGTTGTTCATATTTAAAAAGGTTCATAGCCCTCCGTCATGCTTGAACTATGGCTTATTAAAAATATTAAAATGCATAAAACCTCGAAAAAAGTACTTCTTTATACGCCCTCTCTTACGAAGTCCGTTAGTAATAGGCAAATTAGATTTAAGTGATAAAAAAATATCTTTGAATAAATATTTACAACAATATAAAACAAGTTGCTTGCATTTTAATTTTCTTTGCATTTCGGTGGAGATTTAGCGCAACTAAAATATATATTATGCAAATATGTAAACGCTATGATTTTCATCTAATTGTACGAATAACCGTTGTGAATAATTTTAACAAATATCGCGTAATACCCTTACATAAATACGCAGCACGAAACGTAAGAATTGTAGCTACGTTTTTCGTATATTTATAGCAAAGATCACGAAATTGTAGCGGAATTAATATAATAACAATTCCGCAGCCAAATGGCGAAAAGTGTCATATGTGAACCGCCAGTAAAGTAAGTTTTAGTAAAATTATAAAAATATATGTTTAGGGGTAGCGTAACCGCGATACGCGTATAACTAATATCAGGGCGGACGAAGTCGGGTAACTATAAACTACAACATATAAGAAAATACCGTAGCTTGTCTTTCTGTAATAATATCGATAATCATGTATTCATGCGAGCATTAATTTGTTAATTAGACAAAAAGAGACACATGTTATGTATATCTACCAACACCATACATGCTTAGCCGGGGTGGACAGACAAATTAAAATAAGCTAATTAAAACAATTCATACTCAATTTATTCAAATAAAACATCCAAGCATTCGCTATGGCAATAAAATATGTGTATAGATAGACCTTTCAAAAAGTATTTTATTTGCAGTTAAATTCCACCAGAATTATTCGCAGATGGGGAATTATTGTATACCTCAAACCTTTTTTGGCCGGACTAGTAGGAAAACGTAATAATATACTTTGGGTTTGAACCAAAAGTTTGTAAGTACAACTATTTAAATTTGACCTAACTACATCTTCACAAAAACAATAGATGCAAGAAAAACGTATGAAGGACAAATAAAATTAACTATAAACCGTTTCCTGCATTTTTTGTAACATCGTTTTATACCTATTGACCTCTCGTCACTAATGTCAATATAATGATAAGTAAATAATATGACCCTTGTTTAAAGTAGGGGGAACTATCGAGGGTTCGAACCGCTTGGTTGACCTCTACGACAGAATCACATACTTACTTTATTTCATAGAGGACAATTTAAATATATTTGTCATTCAGTACCAATAATTCAAATTCTGGCTATCCTGGATATTTTGCACAGAGATAGCTGAAAGGACGGTGAGGGCATTTAATTAGGCTAATTATTATCTCGGGAAAATACCTCATCGGGAAAATTGAATTTTTGAAAAACAACTTTTCTACTCGTGCGAAGCAGGGGCGGGTCACTAGTATATATTTATTATTATAGTATATAAAAGTACTAAAAAAAATCATACAAAACATGTTGTAAACAATGCTTCCGAAATCTCAGAAATTACTTTTGCACGATTATCTCAAGACAATAAAATTATTCTAGTCGCATGATCATAGCAAATGTGTGTTTTGTCAATATACAAATTCGAAGCCGATACCGATCGCAAGGCAAGTTAATATTTTCACTAGTAATAAGCAACTTTGTCGATGCACATAAATATGAAGCACGGCAGCAGCGTAATTTAAATTTTAAAACGTTTACGTAGACATAACATTTTCTTAGCAGTATTATACAGACAACATTTAAATCACATGCAAATAAAATCGAAGGTAAACCGTATTACAGAATATCAAATTGAGAATAATCTTAGTGTGTATCGCGTCGCGTCGGAACTTGGCGCGCAAAGGTGATTACGTCTCACCATTCGCCGTGTTTAAGTTACACTGACGATCTGCGCCACTGAGCTATGAGAGCCGGCTACGTCGTCATAAAGAAAACTAACCACCGTGAAATATTCTTACATAGTAACGTTGTAAACACTCAAGTCGGTTGGAGAAACTCATTCCAGACATTGCAATTAAAATATCTTACATGGAGTACTTAGTCCCGTGGTCATTATTACTAAACACTATTGGAGATTTGGATTGGAATTTTTAAGATTTAAAAAATTTCGTAACAATATGATTGCGAGCTTGGTTGTTTTCTCATTCTTAGTTCATGAAACAAAATTAAATAAAAATTTACATTATTTACCTATATTCTCATTTTCGTGTACAACTTCAAACAAACGCACGGATTTCACTGGCAAATTCAAACGCACGGATTTTTAAGCGATCAAGAGGATAAATATTGGATAGAGGGGCGTCGGTGGTCGAGTGGATAAGACGACGGCTCGCAACTGAAAAGTCGCAGGTTCGATACTTACATCCGACATGTACCAATGGGTTTTTATAATGAAAAATCTATGTATATTATATACGACAAACCGTACGAAGAGGCTTTTCCATCTATATATCTCAACAGAGCTGGCCACTCGTTAGGTATAGCCTCAAAAAATCATTGGCTAAATAAGGAAGACTTTGTCTTCCACTGGGTGCCCTGGGGTCGGCAACGGTTTCGGGAGCTGTAAAGCAACCCGTGAAGAAAAAAAAAATTATATCACTCCTAATATTTTTCAGTCGCAAAATCACGTCTACCTTGCGGCGTGTATATGTTACCGGTAATCTGTATAATCCGGTATTCTATACAAAACCTAGGCAATGTATAGAATACCTAAAACGTATAGGTAATGTATGAAATATTATTTATTTATGTGCCGCCGAATGTGCAATGTGCAGCCGGTAATGTATATATCTTTGCCTCTCGATGATACTCACAACCTGGAAAGCGAAGAGGATCTAGAAAATGTAATTAAATCATCACCAAGTATACCCATTGGTTCAAAGTCTGTAATAGGAGATCCAGCTGAGACCCAAAATCAACCTCTACAGGCTCCACATCAACAAAGTTTCGAAAGTTTTGATATCCGTAATGAAGCTTCAAATGTTCAAAGTGCGCATGACGAACACGTGACTATCCCAACTTCTGAGATTTTTGATAAGCCTGCGAATGTTGAAAATCTTCCTTCTGAGGTAAATGATCAACCGTTACATGATCTGAATTTCGTATCAGAACGTGAGGAATCATTGAGTTCTGCACTCGTGTGCTGTGTTTGTTCCGAGGAGACAACAGGTGCTCATTCATGTAGAATGTGCAATAGACCTATTCATGCTATTTGTGCTGCTCCGGAAAAAAATATGGCAGAAGGTTTTGGTTCTAAAGTTGTTTGCCCTTTATGTGCAAAAAACGCTTTAGCTATAGAAAACCGCATCAGTTCCAAAGATAATTTGATAGAGCAAGCTCAGAAAATGCTTAAAACTTCTGAAAAAAAAATTCCCCTGTAGCGTTGGGCACTACTGTAAGAATTCCTGTTCCGGAAGTCGACAGAGGTCGCGGTGATGCTCGCAATATACATGTATAATTAATATGTAGTCTTACAAAAAACCAATGACGAACTTTATCAACTAGGCACAAAACAAGAAGTTATTAAGACATTGTATTCAATACAGCAGTTTACAGTTTGTCATCAAGAATTACTTAAAAAAGAAGACGTCTCTAATCTAGAAACGACACTCCGTACAGGTACTGAGTACTTGTAAGCAAATTACATTATGTTACTTATAGCCAGAAGAGTTTTTAGTTTCACGTTAATTTTATTTTATTTTATTTTACTGTAGTAACAGAAAGATACTTTTAGGTACCCTTTTCATAAAGATTATTTTTAAGGAGCATCCTAATTGTTAATTTTAATAAAGTTGATTTCAAGTAATAGAACATGTTTCATTTATCCGTCATTTTATAGGTAGGCTGGTTAACATTGATAAATATAGACCAACATCTAATTATTTTACACATTGCCTGTGCAACAGCAGGTACTCTATACAATCCCTAGGAATTGTATTCATTACCTAGGTAAAGTATGTAATGGACAACAATATTCATAATATTTCATACATTACCTATACGTCTTAGGTATTCTATACATTGCCTAGGTATTGTATAGAATACCTGAATTATACAGATTGCCGGTAACATATATATAGAGACACTGGTAACAACGCCTATAGTATGCGAGTTCCCCATGTTATACATAACAATTTAAAAAGTGTTAAAGATTTTTATTTCCCGTGACGCTAATTTGAAAATCTCAAATATTTAGTACCTACTGCATTAGCAGAGCGGTATAGCAGAGATTGAATGATCAAAGATTTGATTTTAGGAACTCGAAGTTAGGTTTGGTTTTAGTAAGATTCAGATTATATAGAGAGAGTAATAGTAATAGCAAAATAAAAAGGACTCGATAGCCTAATATTGATAGAGCGTTGACTAGAAACCGGTGTCCCTGGTTCAATTCTCACTAGTGCCAAAAATGCTAAGCACCAATTTTCTTTAAGAATATGTGCTTTAATCGACTCCTCGTGCTTCGGAGGACACGTAGAGCCGGCGTCCTTACTAAAATAACTCTATTAAAGAAGTGACACATCGAGGTCCATTAAGCGCAGCAACGGGCTTGCCACCTGTTTGTTATGTTCAATATGGACAACTGGCAAAAAGTGGACACTATTACCGGTGTCTCTGATAGCCACACCGCAAGGTATAAAGGCCGTGAAGGTGTGTTGTTGTTGTAGAGTAATAGTTTGAATTAAGCTGACAGAATAGAATAGTTTAAGGTTATAACTATTTTAAAAGTGTACCAACTTCAATAATTGTGCACTGAAAAGTAAGAAATAATTAATATTTCGTAGTAGAATTTGAAGACGGTTAATGTCAAATTAGCATACAATTAAAGATCTGTTCAATATTATTTATGTTTGTACTGATGATCCTACGTTACTAATGAATTGTCTAGATTAGTGAACTAAGTTGTTTTTAATTTGGCATCAACCGTCTTCAAATTCTACGACGAAATATTAATTATTTCTTACTTTTCAGTGTAAATTTTTGAAGTCGGTACACTTTTTTTAAAGGTTTATTTTCCCTTTTAAGTGATTTTGTTACCTTGAGAGACAAATAATAACGCAAATTAGACCACCGTCGATACGAAAATTGACAACTTCGTGTCAATAGCAAACGTTGCTAAGGCGTTTCTCTGATATAAAATTTTCAGCTGTAAAGAGAGGCATAAAAATACCATCGGCTAAACGAGGGAGACTAGGTTTTCCGCTGGGTACCCTGGAACCGTAACACGGTTTCGGGAGCGTAAGGCAACCGTGAAGAAAAAAAGAAAAAAAAGAGAGGCAAATTACGTCTGTGAGATAATGTCGATAAATTATTATATCCTTAAAAAATAGTCGGTACATATTTCATCGAGATATTAAGAAAAAATGACTTATAAAGTCAGTTCAATCAATATTTCTCAAAATCTAAAGAACCAATTTTTATGACAAAAAAAATGGGACCAATCCGGAAGAATTATCTGTCGAATAAAAAAGAAACCATAAAAATCGGTACATAACTGGCGGAGTAATCGATGTTCATACATACATAAAAAACACGGTCCGAATTGAGAACCTTCTCCTTCTTTTTTTGGAAGTCGGTTAAAATTTTTAATAGTATTTTATATAAGTAAATACCTACCTAAAATGATTTAAACACTACCAAATCAGCATGTGTGCCCCTTAATCGAATATACCGCACATAAAAGTCTAGTTGGGACTAGACATTGGTCTAGTCTAGTTGAAAGATTTACTAAAAAGCTTGATATGGCAGAAAGTGAAAGGAAATGCTGACAGAGGACGACCTACGTGTACTTTTACTGAACATAAAAAAATGTATAGATCGAAGGCAATAAAAATATAATATTATATATAATATGTATATAATTTGTAACGTAGGTATGTATGTTTCGTTACATACATGGTACGGAAAATGGACCTAAATATATAAATTTCAAGATATATTTATGTACCTTGCTTTTTCAAGCAACACTATAGCCAAGAAAAAACGTTTACTAAATTATTCAATTTCTCAATACCAAATAAATCATCTTCAAATACCTAAATAATTTCATCAAATGTTATACAATCACTCTAGTTTAGGTATTATGTAGCGTAATGTTTGCGATCCGTATATAATTGCTGCAACACGGTTGATTTGCTTATTTTAGAGAGAAAAATAATTGCTCTTATTTTGTCACTTACTTTCCGTTTCGAATTTATGTTTATAGACGAAAAAATTATGTAATTGTTATTCAAGATTCAAGCCAATTCAGAATTCCGTAGTCAAAAAAGTCAATGAGCTACTTTCAAGAAAATTGGTTAAGTAGTTTTGGAATTTTAATTAACCGAACTTCAAAACAGAAGGAGGAGGTTTACAATAATTGTAAATTATTCGTCGGAATCTTTATTGTTTTTTATGTATGTTCCCCGATTACTTGAAGACGCCTGGACCGATTTGGATTTTTTTTTTGTTTGAAAGGGTATAACTTCACAGGTGGTCCCATTTTTTTAGTGAAAATTGGTTCAGTAGTTTTTTATAAATTTTGAAAAAACTGACTTTATAACCTTTATAAGTACATTTTTCTTAATATCTCGATGAAATAGGTAATTTTGACGACTTATTTTTTTAAGGATATAATAATTTTTCGACATTATCTTACAGACATAATGACGAAAATCGGTTTAGTAGTTTTTCAGAAATTCAGTAATTTGTCTCTGTTTTCGGCTGAAAATTATTTATCAGAGAAAAGCCTTAGCAACGGTTGCTATTAACACGAAGTTGTAAATTTTTGTATCGACGGTGGTCTAACGGCTAAAGGTATGGTATGGTTAAACTCAGGATGCAAATGGTTCAAATCCCATCCACAGCAGTTTATTTTTATTTTTCTATCAATTTTTTTTATTTGCGTTATTATTTTGTCTTTCAGGGCAACAAAATCACTTAAAATGGAAAAAAAAATTACTTTTAAAAAAAAGTGTACCGACTTCAAAAATTTGCACTGAAAAGTAAGAAATAATAAATATTTCGTCGTAGAATTTGAAAACGGTTGGTGCCAAATTAGAAATAAATTAGTTTCCAAATTCACAAATCTAGACAATTCATTAGGAACCTACGATCATCAGTACAAACATAGATAATATTGAACAGATCTTTATCTTCTTAGATGTTTATTACTTTGTATTCTAATTTGGCACCAACCGTCTTCAAATTCTACAACGAAATATTTATTATTTCTTACTTTTCAGTGCAAATTTTTGAAGTCGGTACACTTTTTTTTAAAAGTAAATTTTTTATCCATTGATGTGTGATGATTTATTTTTTGTTTCAAAATCTGATATTTATGAAACTTAATTCAGCAGTTTTTCAGTTATATCTTGGCGCTCCTTTGTGGTTCGATTTTGATAACTGGTTTGTCGTGCTATTTGCATAGCTTAAAATTATATCATGGAAAGGAATCGTTCAATAGTTTCTATATACATTTGTGGTAGGGACTTTGTTTTTTTTTCACATTAAAACGGACTTGATTGAAATGTAAAATATGCATCTTGATTTAAATTATGCAAGGGTCTCTGGTGGACTGCAAAAGTCGCCTCTCGGGTGGATTGCGTTAAATCAATCAAAGATGGAAAATAGTAATTCCAATTACACTTACACGAGGTAATGGATAACACCTGGAAGTCAAAATTCCCATACCCAAAATAGTAAACATTGATATTTTACCTTATATCCTGCAGTAAAGCTTCCCCTTGAGCGATGGTAGCTGCGCATGCGTCCAGACTCGCTGCCTGGTGTTGGGCACATTGTTCTAAAGCCCTACGCGCCGCCTCAGGACTGTCATCCGAAGGACAAACGCCGCCACCGCTCCGTAGTGTTTCCAACCATTGAAGTAACTAAGAAATAATATTCAAATGTTGTATATTTAATTTGATGGATTCCTAAATCTTTTCACGCATGCTCTACGATTTCGGGTGCTCTTGATTTCTCTTTTCGTTTAATGTCACTGATATGATCAGTGAATTACCTTCTGGGGCGCCCTTGATCAACTATTCCAGTCACCTCTGTTCTACCAAACCATCTAAGAATCTCTCTATCTTAGCTACTACATCTTGTTTTAGTCAACACTGTTTAATTATCATTATTATTTCTTACTTTATGTGAACAATATTAACATATACCAGAAAATGTTCTTATTGATAACGCCAAATAGTATAAAATACTTCTATTCTTATAAGTTCTAAATCCAAAATGTACTAACCAAGAAAAACACTTTGTTAATTCACACTCTTCGCTTCGCATAGTTCACCCCGATGACGGCTTAAAACATTCTCATACTTCATAATATATTATGTCTAGCGCTATCTATTATCACACCTTTTATACCAAGAAGAGTAGGCAGACACTATCTGATCCCACTACAATCCTGACATACCTCTTTCGCTTCTTTTATATTCATCATATCTTTCATACATGCTCGGCGATTGTGTACTTTTAGCATTGCCTTCAATCAATAAATATTTTAGGTACATGTTCAGTAAAAGTACCTACACCTTGGTCGACCTCTGCCAGCATTTCCTTACGCTGCTGCTTTTTAATCAATGTTTCGTCCATTATCCATTCAACGTGCCAGAACCAGCGTAGTCTACTTTTCTTCATTTTAGTCACAACTTAAGCTTTTACTGTGCAATCTTCTCTAACTATTTGAGCGTGAAAAAGTATCTCTGCAGGCAGGCATAGTGTATGTGCGACACATGTAGTAATGATTGCCTTCACTCGCAGTGGCAGTAATTTGCTCGCCTTATTATAAAAAAGATTTAAATTTAAACTCTCTATATACCTCTTTTTCGTGTGTATACAAGAGTACGGCCAGATCCAGTCTTCTCCGACGCCGGTCGACCCGCGCCGCGAACGCAGCGACATGCGCCTCCAGTTCCCGCGCTACGCTCAACACTTCTTCCGGATCACACTCCCCCGATCTAGCTAGCTCCTCGGCCGCCGCAAGTAACTTCTCGGCGTTCGTGTATGTGTTCTATGAAGCAACCACAGAACATTATAAAGAAAAAGTAGCATGATAGATATGAAAACCGGTGTAACCAAGTCTTTCTAGTACTGTAATGATTATATTGTGAAAACCTAGTCTAGTTAAAGATGGTATATTATGCTATTTTTAGACAAGTTATTTGTGCGGGTATCACTTTTGCACTGAAATGTAGCACGAAATGTATTTGTTAATTTTTTTTTGGCTATGTTTCAGAGACAGTTCCGAAGATGGAAATCATATATTAAACGCTGCGCTTATATGTATGTGGTTACGCGGAAATTACCACTTACCATTTCTATAGTTCTTTATAATGTTCTGTGGAAGCAACACTGGTAAACATACAGTAATCACTACATATTACGGCTGTCTATATGTCTGTGCCCGATTTACTAATCGTAAATTAGTAAGTAACATAAAGGCCGCGGAGTATCGGAAGAGATTTGAGTAGTACAACTCGTTCAATTCACTAATTTACTATTTTAGATTAATTAACTTTTTGCTATGTCTGATTAAATCAATAATGACTGAAGACCTGACAAATTCAAAACGCAGTAATATGCATTGAAAATAATGAATAATACTCACCTGGGCGACATTCTCGAAATGTTCATGCGATTTCTGGTAAACCCTAGCTTTATGCAAGTTTCTACCGATGCCTTGATTCTTTTGTAGGAATACTTCCCCGTGATTTTGGAGCCAATGCAGTACCTAAATAATTAAAAATAAAATTAATAATGTGTGAAAAGCTTTTCGATCCTAAAATTTCTGAACAGAATTATATTGCATGCAGTTTTAGTAGTTTGTTTACCGTTTGGCAGGGGAGGTAGACGCCTAGTACTAACCCCTGTACCACTGTATTTTTCTGTCGTTTTATTGTCGAAACGGATTTTACGTTATATAATGATTATGATAAAATACAAACATAATAATTATAATTAATTATGTTCACGTAAGTTTGACGTCCTAGATCGCCTTTCCCATTAAAAACATCACAATTAACTATTTTTGTAGAGCTCCGTCTCGCGACACAAAACTATACCAACGAAGGTAACTTATTACGAGCACCTGGGTGGTGATCATATATTTGATGTGACATCTTTCGTGTCGACCGTTTATGTCCGTACAAGAGCCAGCCACTGAATGCACGGTCCGAGATTGTCCAACACTAGAATGCCGAGCAAATTTGCTGAGTCGGGCAAAGACAAGTACACCGCAGATTGTAGGGTTGTAAGGTCTCGGCCCGTGCATTCCGTGGTTCCAGGGTACCCAGCGGAAGACCAAGTCGTTTGTTTAGCCGAGGCTATACCTAACGAGTGGCTAGTTCTGTTGAGGTATAATTTTATTTTATTTATATATAATTCTATTTTCGGCCTTTAAAAGACGCTCCTCGAGACTTCAACTCATTTTTAACTTTGCAGTACACACATATATGGAGTACACAACGTGATATCTTTAAAATATATTAAAATATCGTGAAAATTTACGGTATTTATTATAAAAAAAGGAAATTACAAAACAAACTACAACTGACAGATCTTTGTTAAGAGCCATGTAGAAGCAGCGCCATCTCTAAATATCTTTGCGTTGTCTTCTCCATTGTACCAAGGGCAATATTAAGATGAGTTCTGTTCAATATGGACAACTGGCAAAAGTGGACACTGTTACTGGTGTATCTGGCCACACCGCAAGGTATAAAGTAGGGGTGAAACCGATACCGATATATCGGCGTATCGAGGCCATTTTCCGATACCCGATACCTACAGCCGATACATCGATATACAAATAATTTGAATAATGTTAATTTTAACTATTAAGCATTAAGGTGGTTGCGGTAAATATTAGTTGCTTAATTTTCCATTTATTTTCTAAGATAAGTATTTTATTATTAACGTTTTAATCATTAATTCTGTCGATCTAGACTGAACATTGTATTCTTCAATTTTTATTTTGCACTAACTGATTATGATAAGGTTAAAATTTAAAAATAAACGCACTACCATTAAATATTACATTGTTTCCTTTAAATTGACAATAGATTGTTGTATCGGCATACCGTATCGGTATCGGCGATATTTTCACAACAATATCGGTATCCGTATCGTACGCCGATCGTTGCACCTCTAGTATAAAGGAGAGAACAGGTAAACCGCGCCGTGAACGGTAAAGGTGCCCTCCGAAGCACGAGAAGTTGATTAAAGCACATATCGCTAAAGAAAATTTATCATTAGCATTTTTGGCATGAGTGAGAATTGAACTTGGGACGTCGCGGTTTCAAATTCGACTCTACTCAACAATACTATTAAAAATATCAACCCACCTGCCTACAGTCTTCTTTGTACAATAGCAAAGCTAATCGTTGGTGTAATTTTAACTTGGCCTGATGGTATCTTGCTTCCAAAGCTCTATGGTGTCCAAGAATTTGGTGTATGACCGCCAACACATGGTTGGCTCCAGAACTGTAGTCCGCGGCCGGGTCGCTACTACCTGCTGTGCTGATTGTACCGTCGCTCTAAAAATAATATATCAAATTAGTATCATATTTTATGGCATATACAGAAAAGTTCATAGAAAGACAAGGATGGAGTACATAAAACATTTTGTAATATAGGAAATAATTCAATAACGAAAACAGATTAATAAAACTTGAATACTGTAAGTCGCGTCGCGGCGTCGGTAATATCGTAAGTGAACCAAATTCTACAAAAAGTTAATAATCCTTTTATCCGTTTTTTTTTTTTCATTAAATGGATTGCATTCCTTTATTGATTATGTTCAATGTTACTTACCATGTCTGACTGGTCAGTTTGATGACAAACTTGAACCAAATGGTCCAGTTGATACAGCAACTTCTTACTTGTTGAGTGTACCTATAATACAATGTAATACATTTAAATAACTCTTAGTAGTAGAGCTTAAATTTAAAAGATATTATTGGCACTCCAAAGAGATAAGATAAAATTTCGATTAACTTAATTTAAATTTAAATTTAAATTTGAAAAGTGGGTTAAACAAACGTAGACTTGAGGGCACGCTTTACGCTTTGAAGAGCAATTATTAAAAGCTTTTCTACTGAACTAAACAAAACATTTTCAACATAGGTTGTTTAGTAATGAATCAGTCTTGCGAAAATGCATGTACGATTGTACAAAACTACTACAAGCAAATTATTCTTAAAATGTGTGATATAATGTAGGACGTGATATGGAGAAAATTATAGACGTGTAAACAATTCGACCCGCAAAGTTAGTTGAAAATACACGTAACAAACCCGGTTTTTCATCAAAATAGTAATAATCACCTCTGTGTAAGCCTGACACATATGCTCATATAACTGCCGGTGTCGTTGAGCGTGTTGTTCCAGCGTCCGCGGATCGTTGCACGGCGATCCACCTTGGCCCGTTGCTAGTTGTAAGGCCACAGCGCACTGAGCGCCCCAACCACCGACCGCCGACGCGTAAGCCTCCGCTTTGTGATGAAACATGATTGATAGCGATAACACAGCAGATCGCTCGTCCAAACCTGCAAATTATTAAAATTATCTTTGTAAAGCTTATCATACAGCTTTAATCCTTCGGAGGGCAGGGGTAATCGGCGTCCGCGCTTCTAAAAATAACAGATGCTTACTTATGTTAAATAAGTGACCACTGTTTAATATGGGCAACTGGATAAATGTTAACACTGCTACTCGTGTCTCCAGCAAGGTATAAAGACGGTGAAGGCGCGTGTGTAAGATCAAAAAAAAATACAAAACACGCCATACAGTCACTTTTAAATTGCGACGTGGCCAGAGCCACTGGTGACAATGTCCACATTTGGCTATTTGTACTTATTAAACAGAACAGTTTCAACAACATCTGTGCCTTTCAAATTGTTTTATATCAAAGTTATAAAAAAACGTAACTGTTTTAAAAAAAATGTAAAACGTTCGAAATCGTTAAAATTAAGAGCTCAAATTTTGCAGGATATTTTTTCTCGCTATACAATGGGATGCTAACATAAACAAAAACATTTGCAATACGAACCTAATATATACGTATCTACAAAACAATAACAGCACTAGCGAAAAGTCGCTCTTAATTTCCATTAAAAATTGCCAAATGTTTTATTTCAATAGAACAATAAGTACCGGCAGAAAGTTGTTTGTAAGCGCGTTCCAGTCGATGCGCAAGTGCCGTGATGTGCGACTCAGCATAATGTCGTTTGTCGGCAAGTCTTCTTGCGGCTGCCGTGACACGAGCTACGCTTGGCCGGCCACCGCCTGTGCAAGCCGCAGCAAACCTCGCATGCTCCTCTTGAAGTCGCTTGGCGGATGCGCAGGAGCGGCCGATCTCCACGTATGTCGCTAAGAACGCCGTGCGACGGTTCTCTATGCATTCTAGCATCTGGAATGTTAAAATTCAAAGTGTCCTTAAAATAGCTTTTTATGAAATCTGACATAAGGATTATCCCAAAGGATTTCCGGGATAAAAAGTAGCCTATGCCCTCCAACCTACTCTGTTTTGGCGTAAAATAAGGACAAACGGACAAACAAACAAACACATTTCCGTACTTATAATATTAGTTAGGTTTAGGATTGTTGTACAGATCGGTAACATATTTATAGAGCTGTGGTTCAGATAAATATGTCGAACTGTGGACTACCGGGTTATACTCGAAGTATTAAGATAAATGTTAATGAGCCTACCTTATCGTAGTCCTGTTCGAAAAGTCTGAGCTGAAAACATTGATCCAACTGCATTTTCTTGTGCTGCCAAAGTTTATGTGCATGCGCGTGGGCCGATCGTACAGCAGTAAGTTGCGACCGCACCGCACTTGGTGATCCGCAATGAAAGGCGGCTGGCGCCTCGCCACTGCTGGCGCTTGCTTCTGCGCACGCTACTTCGACAGCGTCCAGCCGTTGAAGTACACGCTCGCCTTCAAAATTACAATTACGGAATATAACATAGACCTTTCGCTGTGGCCTGAGTAACAGTGCCCACTTTTTACAGTTGTCTATATTAAACAGAACGGGCGGAAAGCCTGTTGCTGCACTTAATGAACGTAGATGTGTAACTTCTTCAACAGACGTATGTTATTTTTAGGGTACTCAGTAATTTTTTTAACATTTAATCAGAAATCCTTTTAGTTATTTGCAAGAATACATTTGGAATAAGTCAACATATTTTTGCCTTATAGAAATATTTGCGTGAAAGTATGGGATGGAAATATATATTCCTAGATTTCCGACATAACATAAAAACGCTATTAACATATATTCTACATAGACAGCCGCATCGACACGCAAGCGTATAATGTTTTTGTATTAAACGCGCTAAACGCACTATTCATATTGACAATTTTGAAGTGTGAAAGTAAGCTATGTTGGTACATTGACCGCAATATTGGATACTCATATTAATAAACAAACGTTACTAGCTGGTCAACTATAAAATGTAATTTCGAAAATACGGGCGATTTGTACCACGAAACATGTTCACATCCCGCAAACGGGGCCGAAGAAATGGATTTGTATGTATTGTGATTTGTGACGTAAACCCGTACCATGAAATATCCGATCGTTCGATGTTATAATTTGACAGCTGGATTTTCGTGAAATTTCCGCGGATTTTACGCGTAAATAAGAATTTTATAGTTATGTGCGCTTTAATAGACATAAAAGTGGATTTATTAATTATTTTGATACTCTTTTAATATAATAAATAAACATACATCTAACGGATTCTTGTAAAATCCTTGGTTACATAATAGATAAGTTAGTAATAAGCGTGTTTACGACTTAAATATATGATGAATATAAAAGAAGCGAAAGAGGATCGTAGCAAATGGCATTAGATTATATCTGCCTAGAATGTTGGAATAAAAAGCGTGATGATAGACAGTGGCGTGCCTAGGGTTTCAAATTCAAAGCAGAGCATATTTTTGGACTCTGCACTTTTTACATTCACTATGGAAAAAATCTGTTTGGTGTGTTGCTTTAGTCAGTTGTGTGCACAAAAATAAAAACAAATAGATACCTATTACTTAGCTAGATTAAATAAAATTAAACAAAATAAAGTAACATAATAAACAAAAACACGAAGTAAACAAATATGAAATTGAATATTTTCACCCGTTCGCAATCGTAACGAAGTTCACTATGAAAGCCCGGCTTAATTTTTCGTACAAATCGCTATAGATACGAACAATAATTACATTTATCTAAATTGAGTTTTTGCATATAGACAGATATAATCTGTGCAACGCCCCGTTGCAAGCCAACAAGTTCGAGCGAGAGGCGAGACAAATACAGAGGTCTCAACTGACTAATCAACTCATTCAATGACATAACACATTTTGTTTTTAAATATATTGGAATACTCTGGATTCCTATCCTTTGGGACGAAGTTTGATTGAGATTTTTGCAATATTAGTTTACGAGTACTAGGGAAATACGACGTATATGGAGGTACCGCCACTGATGATAGATATAGATAGATACAACTTAAATTACGAATAGTAATACCTAGTAGTAGTAACTTAAAGCACTAATAGTTTGTAAAACCAAATTGTACCCATGCAAAGCTGGGGCGAGTCTCTAGTTTATAGAAAATTAATATAATTATATATATTTTACTTGGAGTTCCATGTGAGCCAAAGGGTAATGATACTTTTAGTTACTCAATTACTAAATGTCCTAAATTTTATTTTATGTTACTAGTAATCAATTGCTCTTACCAGGCTCCACTCTGAATATCCATAAGCAATTTTTCAAGCACATATTAATCCATTATTATTAAAAATATTATTCCATCGGAAAGCTTACAACACATAATTATATTTGAATTACGGCCATATTAATGACTGCATAGTAAGCAACTGGCAGTGTGTTACAAATGATAATGATTCACCTGATTTAATACAGTAATTAAAAGCAAGCAACATGCTATGAGTATAGTGTGCGGCCACACTGGTATTCTTATTGTTGTACTGCTTGTTTCAGCTTCAGTGAAGCATAAAAATTATGATGAAACAAATCACCTGAATATGAAGCCAATCAAAAGAAATACACTTATACTAAGTATTTTAACACACTTGTATGTAACTAACAAACTTAATATGCAAACAAAGATTTGAATCTTGACAAGTGTATGTAATTCCAATGACAATGCAATAATTTGATACAATCAAGCTGCTTGGATCATAGAGCCTGGAGTTACTGACAAAATTTTTTTTACTTTTTTAAATTGATTTAATATTTTGTCCTAGAAGTTCCACAAAGCAGACAAATAACTTAATGGATCTAGATGTGTCACTTCTTCAGATGAAATAGTTACCTTGAGCTTCAAGTTCATCAATAGGCACTTTTGCGAGCCTTTTGCTAATATCGGCATGTGCATCTATAGCTCTTCTGGCACCAGTAACATCATCAGCAAAGCTTGCTCTAGCTACGTCTTCTTGAAGGTCATCTAAGCGATCAAGCAGGTCACCAGCTTGCCATAACAGTTCTTCTAAAGCCTGAATAATACCATAAAATACACAAATAAGTTAACTAATATTATATATGCGAAAGTGTGTTTGTTTGTTGTCCTTCTTTTACGCCAAAACGGAGCAACAGATTGACGGATCGACGTGATTTTTTTGCACAGATATAGGGAGAGTGGCAAAGCTACTTTTATCCCGGAAAACATTCAGGATAAATTCTTGTCACATAAAAGAATATTTCACAGGAGCATGGGCAGTAAGCTGGTACATACAAAATATAGAGCTAAAATGTCCAATCTACAAATCCTTCTTTCATCTTCTTCTAATTTACTTTATTAAAATTTGTTCAGTGGTTTAGTTATGAAGAAATTAAATTGTAATAGGTAGGTAAGTGTGATTTAAACTGTGGTAAGAAAGCATGACTCAACAACCACAACTTTTTAGTGTTTACAAGTATAACAATCCAATCAATGCTGATCGGCTGATGCATTTTGTTAAAAACGCAACACGCATCTTCATCTTCACAAGTTTCATACCTTGTGGTGTGGCCGGAAACATTGTCCAAAACAGATGACAAGTCTATTGCTACACTTAATGGACCTAAATGTGTCACTTCCATAGGCTTTGCGTGACCTCTGAATTTGATTAAAGCACATATTCTTGAAGAGATTTGATACTGTGAGATTGGAATCCGGGCCACCCTATTTCAAGTTCTACACTCTACCAATAGCGCTATTGATTCTTTCTCATAAAACGACTCTTCATTATGTGTTCTGAAGCCTAAGGCTTAATATAAAGAGAAAATACTTACCAATCTTAGGTCTATCCATTGTGCATGATCATATAACAGAGTTCCATCAAGATCAGGTGTAAGTTGAGAACTATCAATTACTTTGGGTAATGCTTCTAAACTAATCATAGTAGTCTAAAAAATAATAAAAGGAATTTTAATTAAAATTATTCAATATTACAATATCTAACTAAATTAAATATTATTATTTACATTACCTCAAACTTATATTTATGTGCTCCAATAGTGGTGCGTTGTTTTTGCCAAAAGTTGTCTGGTTTAACTACTAATGCTTGGTGGACGGATGAAGAAAAATGTTCTTGAAGTACTTTTAAAATTGGTTTTATTGCTGCCCATGCTGAACCTCTCATATCCATCAGAATAGTAAATCCATGAGACCGTAGAGGTTCACTGAGAATTAAAAATAACATACTTAGTAATAATACTACCCCAAGTGATAACTATTATATTTACTAAATGTGGTTTCATTTTTGACAAACATTTCATTATCATTTGGTTTTAAAATGAACATAGCCTAAGTTACAACACTTAGGTTGTGCCACTAGTATTAGGTATCACAGGGAGAGTTTAGGCAAGCAACACACACTTGCAGCTGTCCTAATAGAACAAAAATGAAACCCTTACATTAAAAAGTGAGTTTGTGTGAGTACTGTTTACCTCAACTCTCATTGTGATACATATACCTGCCACCACAGTTGCTATAGCTAGAGTTCTCAATTGACAAAATAAATATAATTTACATGAACTCACCTAGGTATACTTATAAGATAATGAATCAATCGCCTATAGTCCTCTGGAGTGATTCGATCTCTTCGTGAAGTGGCTGGACACCATATTATTGGCCCTCCACGTCTATCACGACCCCCTGTTAATGCTGCCACTCTTTCCTGCAGTAGTGGCAGCACATCAAGGGCTCTAGCGCCTCCATCCATTGTTATCTATGCAAATAATCAAATAAATACATAAGTACATATTAAGTTCACTGTCCATGGGTCATGTTTAAAACTACATATTTTTTTATTCTTCACAGGTTGCCTTACAGCTCCCAGATACCGTTGCCGGCTCCAGGGTACCCAGTGAAAGACAAAGTCTTCCTCATTTAGCCAATGATTTTTTGAGGCTATACCTAACGAGTGACCAGCTCTGTTGAGGTATATTGATGGAAAAGCCTCTTTGTATGGTTTGTGGGATAATGTACATAGATTTATTATTATAAAATCTCATTGGTACATGGTCAGATGTAGGAATCGAACCCGCGAATTTCAGTTGTGAGCCGACGCCCCTTAATTTATTTCTAGTGCTTTAATCAGGCATGAGCAGGACTTGTCCATTTAAAATATACCTATTTACATTTAAATACACTTAGAATGTCCTAGGGTTTAATATCTAATACTTACCTACCAGTTATAACATGTATGAAAGGTATGATGAATATAAAAAGAAGTGAAAGAGGTAAATGGCATTCTATTGTCTCTGCCTATTCCTCTTGAAATAAAAGGAGTGATCACAGGTAGATAGATAGATAAAATATTGACAAATTAACTAGGATATCATATCACTGGAATATCAATATTTATTAGATTTAGGTTCACCCACTTTTATTCTTATAAGTCTTTTATTGTAATAAAAATAAGTTGATACTTTACATATTATTATGCATACATAGTGGCAATGAAGTTCATTAATTTTGATTCAATATAATTTGCATAGTTTGTAAATGCACTTATAGTTTTGAATGTCAGGTTCATCAACAATGAATGTAGGTAGTATGGACATAGGTATTACAATTTACAATAATCACATTTGTTATAGTTTCATGTTGCATTGTTTATACACAAATATCAACGATTCCAACAAGAGATTTTGTTTATTTGTTGAAATAAGTAAGTGTACAAAGAAAGTCCAATCAATATGCACATTAATAGGATCAATTATTGTAATCAACACCGAATTTATTGCAACAATAAATAACCTCAGCCATTTTAACTAACCGTGGTGACTCAAAAGATGCACATTTAGTGAGGTATGAAAGGTACGGCACACATTATTGTCGCGGTTATGATTTTCATATTAAGCTTTTTATTAAATTTAACTTAACAAGCTATAACATCGTATTTTTTAATATAAGTACATTCAAGCTATGCATACAACCAAACACTACCACTACACTAACTACACTACTACATTAATAAATTGTATTGTATAAAATGTATGTATGTATTGTATCTTTTCTATCCATGCACAACATGAACACGCTAACACTATACACTACAGACAAGATTTTTAAAATTACAAACAATGCAGATTTTGCGTCTGGCAACGACGTTAAATTGTTAGTACTGGTAACACCCGCTTAACGTTTCGACTTACGCAGAATACAATAAAAGTATTATTTTATTTGTAATTTTATTTTATTTTTGTAATTTAATACTTATTTAAGATAGTTTTAATACCTATGTAAATACTATATGTAAAGGAATATGTATGACATGAAATGTATTCGATAATAAAGCACATAAAAGTAATACCTATTCTTTTAATTCTATCTATAATCAAGTAATCTTTGTATTCATTGAAACATTGTATTCATTCATACGCATTCCAGTAAAAAGCAAGCTAACAAGTTTAGATAGCTTGAAAGCATCTGCTGTTTCAGAGTTCTAACTGAGGAGCCTGCCCTGAGCATGCTAAAGTATGTCGTTGTTGTTCCCATCTCATCCCGGTTTTCCGATGTATTCGGATTGGACGGAAATCACTTTTGATTTCCTAACAAACCGTCTGCAAGAATGCTTTTTACAAGCAACCTTAAATGCTCACATCCACCTAGCAGCATTTGTTTTACTCCTGTAAATATTATACCTACCTGTAGTTACAACTCATTAGTAGAAAATTTACAAAAAGAGTAAGACATAATGCTGAGACCTAAGATTTTCTAAGACGATGCGTGGAGAGGCAATCTTAGGCTGAGACCATGCGCGCTCAAATATTTATTGTACCTATATATTGTACAATATAAAAATGAAACCCGTTTTCCGTTGTCACGACATAACATGAAAACGGCTGAACCGATTTGGCTGATTTTAGTCTTAAAATATTCCTAGATATCCAGGGAAGGTTTTAAAGGTGAGACAATTCGAATAATTGCCGAAAAACCCCTAAAAACAGCCCTTTTCTTTTTCCCATATTAACAGAGTCAATTTGAACCTTATTGCTATTCAATAAAGTTCATTTTAAATTAAAAGCACTCATTGTTGTCTATGCAATGTAGATGTGTTCCTAATGTCACCGCACAAATTTAAAATTGGCGTGCGTTTTGGAGAATCTAATGTCGCGTTCCGACACTCAACAAAAGTGATAATATCGCGAACGCGACAAAATTGAATAGTCACAAAATGTAATTTAAGTAATTTAATAGATCATTAGTAGTACTGATTTTCAATTTGGTCGGCTTCGCGAAACTTAATTTTGCCTAGGAGTAGGGGTAGGAGTAGAGGTAGGATTAGGGGTAGGGTAGGGTAGGGGTGGGGTAGGGTAGGGGTAGGAGTAGGGGTAGGAGTAGGGGTAGGGGTAGGGGTAGGGGTAGGGGTAGGGGTAGGGGTAGGGGTAGGGGTAGGAGTAGGGGTAGGTGTAGGGGTAGGGTAGGGTAGGGGTAGGGGTAGGGTAGGGGTAGGAGTAGTGCAGGCAAGCCAACGTTTGGGCAGGACAACGTCTGCCGAGTCCGCTAGTTGTACAATATATATTATAAAATATTGGTAGAATATGCCGTAAGGTTGGGTTTTGTAAAAGCATCTTATGCAATAAAAATCAAGGTGAGTAATAGTCGGAAATTCAAAGTCGGAAGTACAACAACAAGTTTTTTAACCGACTTCCAAAAAAAGAAGAAGGGCCGTATATTTTTTTAAAAGTACCTATTTATGAACATTAATTAGGTTGTCACTTGTCAAGCGATTTTTTTTTGTTCGACAGATATTTTTCTCATAAATTTGGATGGATCACTACTTTATCAGGAATTTTGATAAAACTGACTTTATGAGTAGGTACTTACATATTTTTTTCTTAATATCTCGATGAAATAATTATGTAGTAGGTACCTACCGATTTTGACGACTTATTTTTTTATTGATATAGGTAATAATTTCTCGACATTGTCTCACAGCTCACAGACATATGACAAAAATCAGTTCTGAAGTTTTTCAGAAATTCAATATAGGCAAATTAGGTTTGCCTCTGTTTACGGCTGAAAATTATATATTAGAGAAAAGCCTTAGTAGTATAACGATGCTTTTGACACGCTCTCGTCTAGCGGTTCAGCGTAGGTATGGGATGCAGCGCAGGATCAGGCCTGCCGCTAGTTGTTTCAACGCAAATACCGATTACACCCCCTCCCCCAGCGGTGTCACAGGCAAATTAATTTTTGAACGTAAAAAATCCTCCTTACGTAAAAAAAATTTAGTTTCTATGCCGCCCCCTTGAAATGCCGCCCTTGTCCGGTGCACGCCCTGCGCAGGATGCACATGGTTCAAATCGTATCCATAGCGGTATTTTTTATTTTTCATCATTTTAATTTGCGTTATTATTTGTCTCTCAGGGCAGCAAAATCACAACTTTTGTCCCATACAAAAACCATAATAAACCCTTAAAGTAGGTATGTGAAATTATCTATACTCTAAATATAAAAATATATCAATATAAACTACACAACATGAAAGATTTTATGAAGCTATGAAAGTCATCAATTTCACGCATATTTTCAACCGACTTTGCGACTCGAGTTCTCTTAATATATTTACTATTGTATATTTTTTTAACATTTAGAGCAGTGGTTCCCAACCAGTGGTCCGCAAGAGCTAAAAATATGGTCCGCAAAAGATTTCAAACTTTGAATGAACGCGCGCTGGTGAATAAAAGTGAGCGCGGCGCGCGGGTGATCGGGGGAGGACAATTTAAGACGATACATTCAAATAAAATCATAGTTTGAAGGGCGTGGCCTAGCTGCATACGATACTCTAGCGCTACCCTAGCGCTACGTGATCGATTGGTCTCTCCGCCGAATCTCTCTCTGTCGCATTGAATAGAAACAAAAGAGAAGAGGCGCACGGAAGGTGCTTGGAACAAACGTCCTAAGTGACAAATGAAAAATTATTTATTTAAATTAAAGGAGTAGCTTTATTGAAAATCTAAATTAACATCTTACTTTAGTAATGGATGATACAAATTTGTACTTAATTTAATCAACAATACTTTATGTACTACTGAGAAATTTGGAAAGGAGACTATTTTAAGAGGCTACTTTGCAATTTTTTTCTATCGAGCAAAGTTTCTTAAAACATGTTATATGATTAACAGATTAATATGAAATATGATTAGTTATAACATGTAATTTTTTCTGTATTTGTAAGAGCTTTAGGTTTCACTCAAAACGATTTGAAAAATATGATTTAATATGAAGGTAGCCTCTTAAGCGACTGACGAAACAAGACATTTAGAAGGTGTTGCAAATATATTTATCTTTGAAGATAGATAAACTTCGTGCTTTTATTTGCAAACTTCACTTCGCAACGTTGAAGGCACTCCTTGCCGACAAAAAGTATGACAGGAAAGCGTACAAGAAAACATCAATGTCATCTACAAATTTAATATTGGCTGATGAATTAAATCGCTAGGTACTTCCCAGAATATAGCAATACAGAAGCTAAAGTTGACCAAAAACTAAAACGCAACTCTTTTGACACTAATGCTAGAAAAGTTAACTTATTGAATTACAAAGTGATAGAAACCGTAAGGACGCATTTGAATCTGATTCTTTGGAGCAGTTTTAGTATAAAAAAGCCATTTGATACACTAAAATTCGAGATATAGCTTTGAGCTAATGCTTTTCTCCACAACTTATTATGCGAACAAGGATTTTCTGCTTTACTAAAAATTAAAAACATGTCCGAATCGATTGAAAGTAAGTCTTGATATGCGTGTAGCTTTGAGCAAAAATATTTCCCCAAAAATTCAAGAACTTGCTGAGACCATGCGCGCTCAAATATTTATTGTACCTATATATTGTACAATAGGTATATATTATAAAATATTGGTAGAATATGCCGTAAGGTTGGGTTTTGTAAAAGCATCTTATGCAATAAAAATCAAGGTGAGTAATAGTCGGAAATTCAAAGTCGGAAGTACAACAAGTTTTTTAACCGACTTCCAAAAAAAGAAGAAGGGCCGTATATTTTTTTAAAAGTACCTATTTATGAACATTAATTAGGTTGTCACTTGTCAAGCGATTTTTTTTTGTTCGACAGATATTTTTCTCATAAATTTGGATGGATCACTACTTTATCAGGAATTTTGATAAAACTGACTTTATGAGTAGGTACTTACATATTTTTTTCTTAATATCTTGATGAAATAATTATGTAGTAGGTACCTACCGATTTTGACGACTTATTTTTTTATTGATATAGGTAATAATTTCTCGACATTGTCTCACAGCTCACAGACATATGACAAAAATCAGTTCAGAAGTTTTTCTGAAATTCAGTATAGGCAAATTAGGTTTGCCTCTGTTTACGGCTGAAAATTATATATCAGAGAAAAGCCTTAGTAACGATGCTTTTAACACGCTCTCGTATGGACCGTGGTCTAGCGGTTCAGCGTAGGTGTGGGGTGCAGCGCAGGATCAGGCCCGCCGCTAGTTGTTTCAACGCAAATACCGATTACACCCCCCCCCCCAGCGGTGTCACAGGCAAATTAATTTTTGACCGTAAAAAAACCTCCTTACGTAAAAAAAAATTCGTTTCTATGCCGGCCCCTTGAAATGCCGCCCTTGTCCGGTGCACGCGTCACCTCCATAAGTAACTTACCACCTGAAGGTTGACTATGGTTTGGAAATGACAGATTATAGAGTCGATTATCGTTTGGCACTTTGATTCGCTATCTTTATGATTTTTAAATGACAGCATCATTTGTTATTTGTGTCTAATTTGAATTGATGGAAATGTAAATTTGTATTTATTTACTATTTTAGGGTTCTGTTAAGCATAATAAAATACTTAGTTTTTTTTAATCATAATATCTTTTTTAATCCTTTCGGCTCCCGGAACCGTTAACATAGTGATATATTAAATATTTATATTTAAAATGTAAGACATGTATGACTCATGCCAGTAGGTGGTAAAGTTCCACATTTAACCTTTGTTACTATCATAATTAGAATTATTTACACCTTAAAAACTTAAAATTATAATTAATAAATAAAAAAAATATTTTTATTGGAAAATATTATATTTATATCATAAAATGAACATTTCGACATAATTTAAAGCAGTTGCCCGTGGGGACTTAAATGTTTTTTCATCAGAAAATATAGTGGCCGATTATACCTAGTATATCTTTATATGGTAACATATGCCGACAAACATAAATTTTTTTTTCCTTTTGTTAGGTAACTTTAATATAATTTTAACAACAATAATATAACTTAATAATTTAAAAAATCTCAAAACTATAAATTAAAAAATTTATAAATAAAAATAAATATTATTGTGGATGGCGAAGAAGAAATCATATACGTGTTTGTTGTATTTATTTATTAATTTAATTAGGTTTTAAGTAAACATAATTTTATTTTGACAAAGAAAAAAGTTACTTCTTCTTGACGTTGACACAAAAATTATAAGAAAAAATATAAGGAGAGCGAGTGCGACCAAGTAGGTTAGTATGCAATGATATACTATATAAACTGAGGTAGATGCGTGATTGACGCTCAAGCTATAGCAAGGCAAATGAGAGGTAAGTGTCCCACTATAAATTTGGTCGCGCACAGTCACGCACAATCCTACGACTAGTGTACATGTCTCTCTTGAGTAGAATAATCCGCAAAAACATCAAGAAAAATTACATTTTGTGTGTTCCGCTTTTGCAGAAATTATACTGCAACTGTAAAGGATAGAAATGATATCTCATTTCATTGGTAAGTACAGAAATTTTATAATTATGGACATAACAATATTTTATTAATAATAATGCGCTGTTGCCAGTTCGCCGCTTGCCTGAGCGAGACGAACGATGCATTTTGTATGAGAGTGATAGAGAAGACAAAACGAAATGGCCGCGACAGACTCAGCGACTGATTATGGGGATGGTTGGTAATATCGGACCTGTCAATAAATTACATGAACCTATTTAAAAAAAAAAAAATTTTATTAAATGTACGGAAAATGTATATACATAATTATATTTACATTATTATAAATTTATATATTATATTATTGTTGTATGTATAGTATTATGATCTTATATATTAATACCTACATATTTATTTTATCTTTTAGTCTCCCTAGAAGCGGATTAATAAGAGAAAAATGGATAGAGATAATCAGAACCCAAAGACGAGAATATGATTGGTTGCCAAGTTTTTACTCTAAGATTTAGACGTATGGTGCAACGATACAACCAGCAGTTTTGCGAAGTGGACATATTTTCACATTCTTTGTATATATTTAGGAAAAATATCTGTAACATTCTAAATAGTAGTTAATTGTAGTAAATTTTTTTTTGTATTATTTGTTATTTCTATATTTTTTGGAATTTGCATAAAAATATCCTGTTTTGAATGTATGTATAAACAATACGTTTGTATAAACAAACGTCACTGACTATATGACAGTTATTTTTTTAATATGTATCTATGTTGTAGTAATCTTTGTTGTATAGTTGTTTGTTGTCCAGAATAAAAAAAAAATAAAAAAAAATTTAAAGACTTATTTTAAATTACACTACATAATACATAAATAAGTAGCATACTAATATCCTATACCAAGCCATAATCTACCTCTATGCTAAATTTCATTTAGAACTGTTCAGCCGTTTGAGCGTGAATACCAGGGATATACTTCAATGAAACGTTCCCCATCCAGCTTATTAATAAATTGAAACTATCACTGAACATCATGTATGCAGAGACTACAATATTGCCTACTTATACCTTATTATTACTACACTCTACACTGCTATCAACTCGAGCATGCTTCTTCCCCACCTGGTACCATGTAGTTGTGCAATAATTCCTACAGAGAGCATTGTGCCATTATTGAGCATTTCATTTAGAACTGTTCAGCCGTTTGAGCGTGATTGAAAGACAAATTGTCTATTTGTTGTAAAGTCATTGATTATTACATTATATTTATTAGTAAAAGTTTTTTAATTACATATTGTATATTTTATTATTCCAAAAATATTTCTAAGTAAAATATTGAGTGTTCCATTTAGACAATCTTCCCCTAGTTCCTCCGGAGAAGGTCACGCGTCGATGACGTGTCGCAACTTAAAACATATATTTATCTCTTTTTAACAAATGGATTTCGGTATTGAGCTGTGTTTCTCTATCCCTTTCATCGCTTGATTATATAAACGTAAGTAATTAATAGGTAGCTATAGTATTGTTCAAGCTGTTTATTATCTGCATTTAGTATGGGTATAACGTGTCTACTTATAGTACGTCATTGTTAGTATGTATAAGTATTCACAACAAATATATTTACTTATGAAAAAAAGTGATATGCATACTTACTGATATATTTAACTGTCGTGAATTTTCAGTAATATTTTGTCCCCCGGGATGTAGTGCTATTATTTCAGCTCTTTGTTGTATAGGCAATCTTGGAAGCATTCTAAAAGCTTGTTTTTATATAAATATGATTTTATAGTAATACAGATTTACAATGTCAATTTGGTAATGATTTCTATTGACAATAAGCTTTTAAAATTAAATTGATTAATATTTAAACTAGAAAAGAGGTTTTTATATAACTGTTTTACTTATCGATTTTAGTCTTTACGTTTACCACATAAAGATGTAATTTAGATGTATCTTACCTCGACATGTGAAATTTTCAAAGAAATTGTATTAAAGAAATTTACGTCAGTGATATAACATGTCTTATTGTGCATTTCATTACTAAAATCTATATAAAATAATCTCGATTTTATTATAAACGTCAGGTCAAAGCAAACGCTGTCAAAAGTGGTAAGTTACTTATAAAGGCGACCGTACCTACTTACCAACTTAAAAAAATGTGCACTAAAAAGTAAGAAATATTTAAGTAATATTTCGTCGTAGAATTTGAAGACGGTTGGTACCAATTACCAAATTAGAAGATAAAGATCTGTTCAATATTACCTTTGTTTGTAGGTACTGATCATCATGGGTAAGTCTAATGAATTGTCTAGATTATAGTGAAATTGGGAACTAAGTTTTTTTTATATATTATAATTTATTATATCTAAATACTAAATTACAAATATACTTTGTAAAGAGACGATGATGGATTGAATAAAATTAACGTCTTTACTAATTACTGTCTTTAATTTCCACTTTGGACACAATTAAACAATTAAACAGAATTAAAATATTACACAGTTAAAACAAAGCGACCATTTCATTTGCTGGCCAACGCACCTCTCTCTCTGCCACCTGGCGGGCAAAAGACGTAACTACTAATCAATTGACTGTCTTCTTACATACTCCCCCTTTTGACCAAATATAGGACCACCAGTTTGGTCAAACAAACACAAAAGTAACACAAAGAGAAAGTCAGTAAGAACAATTAACAATAACAAAAAACAATTAGAACAAGGAACTTAAACATAATCTAATAGTTTAAGAGGTCGACCGCGTCTCCGTTTTGGGTTGACGGGTCGTGGCTTGGACTGATCACCCTCACACTCACGTGCATGGTAGCGAGTAAGATCGGACACGTGATACTTACCGATCGATTCATCAGGAGCTTCACGATGCGAAATTAAGTAAGTGGTGGGACTCACCTTCATTTTTATACAGTAGGGCCCATCTCTTCTTGGGACGAGTTTCGAGGTTATACCCTTACCGGCATTACTCAAAACATGGCTACGTAGAAGGATTAGGTCACCAGGTGAATAGTCTTCCCCCACACGACGGGTCTCGTCTTTAGTAGTCTTAGGAAAATGGTTACCTGTATCGATGGTATGCTCGGCGAAAGGTGTCGCTCCTCCCCCTTCACCAAAGATGTCCTCGTACTCGTGAACTAAGGTTGACAATGCAGTTCGCTCCATTGACGACAGCATCGCCCCCTCATCAGGTCGAATCACGTCTGCAGCTGCACAACTCACCTTGACGCTTGACTTCTCGCCTTGCAAAGGATACACAGCCTGCGGGTGATCAGTCATAAACCATGAGTTCGCGTGTAAGTTAAGAACAATACGAGCACTACATAAAAAATCGATACCAAAAAGTGTTTCATTATTTACGGCGTTAGGTAAAACAATGAAGGTAGTTGGTACAACCTTACCCTCAAGTTTAACGTCGACGTCAACAAGTTTGACATTCATATCGCGCACAATCCCGTCTGCAAATTTTACACGAAAATTACTTTTACGAAACGGGTGACCTTGATCGCGTAGCAACGTATACAAACTATAACCAGCTATACATCGTTTGGCCGCTGTGTCCACTAAACCGGTACCACGAACCCCATTAATCTCGACATTGAGAATAGGTCGGTTACTGGTGCCGTTACTGTTGGAGTCAGACGCAAAGGCAACCTTCATTAATGGTAGCTTGTTACAATTTTGAATAGGCGACTTGCCTCTGAGAGGCAAACTCCCATTAGGTACAAAAGTGTTAGTACACAACTCGGTGATCTTTGACAGATGACCTTGCTTAATCTTTGACAAATTTGTATTAAACGAAAACGGACTCTTCTTTGGGCTACGATTGCTACGATTTACAGACATATTGTTACAACATGTACAACTACGATCGTTACTACGATTTATAACATTAGGTTCATGACTAAGATCTGTAAATGGGTAGGTATCATCGCTCAAAGACTTGTCCAAAGAATGAAAATTACAAGAATAAAATGTATTACTAGTGTCTTTAGGTTTACTGTCCCCAGCATTACAATTAGCACACTTAGAACGAATGATGCCCTTAGCACCACAACCATAACACTTGATTACACTATCCCTTTTACTTTTAAGTCGCGGACACTCAGAGCGAGCGTGACCACTTTTACGACAATAAACACAATAACTTTTGTTACCTTGAAGAGGTTGAATTACTTGGTTACACTGTGTCGCCCGAGGAACTTCACACGTCGAAGACCGAAGCGGAGTCTCGACCGAGTTACGAGCAGTCGTTGACCCGTGAAACACAGGTGACCGGAGTGAGGTGCTCGGCGCAGGCGCCGCCGTAGAGCGCGGCTCATGCCGGCCGGCACGAAGCTCCCGTTGTCCCTGAACAGGCACCGACGCTGCTTCGTCGAACTCGTCCTCCACCTGTCTGGCGCGCTCGATGAGCTCGTCGACACTATTAACCAGGTCTCGAGGTATTCGCTTTCGAATATTGATGTTTAGCAAGCCGTAAAGAAGGTCTAATATAATTCGTTCATCAAGAACATACGGTAGACTCGCGAGTTCCGCGCGTTGACGGCTGATATAAATATCGGCACGCTCGTGTCCTTGATCTGCACTGAACACGCCACGAAATATTTTGTAGGGAGGTTTCGGCGCACCATACATGGATCGCAAACGTTGTATTGCCTCTGTCCACGAAGAAATGGAGCCCTTTACTCCCTTGTACCAAACAGCAGCATCTGCCTCTAGTAATATTGGCAGGCCGCGGAGCGCATGCTCGTCACTTATATTTGTACACTCTTTGTATACTATGATTGTATCAATAAAAGCATCCACGACACGTGGATCTTGATGAGCTCTCCCGCTGAAACGCGCTGTACAGTTAGCGAAGTTTCCCATAAGCGCGGAGGGCGGTGCGATGTGTGATGTCGGAGACAGGCTTGGAGCGCCGCTGTCACTGTTGGAATCCTTGGAAGCTAGGATAGCTGATATTAACTCTCTGTTAGACTCAGCTTGAGCCCTAGCAAAGGACGCGAACATCGCTGACATGCGCGACTCCACCTCGAAGTTCGCCTCGTGGCTACTTTGCGCACTTTTTCTTCTTGGCATTTTCACTTTCACTTAACACCTCGAAGATTGAGACAGTCACACATAAAACCAGCAAGATGCTTGTTGAAAACTGAATATATTTTAGAAACAAAATTTAAGAGTTCGTAAAAATTCGTTATTTTGGTTCGAAACTTTTATTGGCCCCACGTTGGGCGCCACTTGTAAAGAGACGATGATGGATTGAATAAAATTAACGTCTTTACTAATTACTGTCTTTAATTTCCACTTTGGACACAATTAAACAATTAAACAGAATTAAAATATTACACAGTTAAAACAAAGCGACCATTTCATTTGCTGGCCAACGCACCTCTCTCTCTGCCACCTGGCGGGCAAAAGACGTAACTACTAATCAATTGACTGTCTTCTTACAACTTAATATAAAATTTACAATTAAAAAATTTCATGTAAATCGCTATCTACTGTTTTTTGGAACTAAGTTGTTTTTAATTTGTCGCCAATCGTTTTCAAATTCTACGACGAAATATTAATTATTTCTTACTTCTCAGTGCACAATTTTTGAAGTCGGTAAGTACCTACCTACACTTTTTTTTAAAGTTTGTTTCCTTTTTAAGAGCTCTCTTGGTCACATAACCAACTAAAAAACGCACGTGTTCGAAAAATTTGCATCTCTTTCACCATCTATACCTAGGCTACGCGTAAAAATAAAAAGAAAATTTCCAAACAAAATCGTTACAATAATACACAAAATAAACTTAGAATGAACACAAAAAATAGAAATAGCAAAAAGTACCTACCTATGTGAAATTATCTTTACTCTAAATCAGTGGTTCCCAACCTTTTTTTGACCAGGGACCACTTTTATTTCTTTATTATTAGCAAGTACCACAAGGTTAAAAATAAACTGTATTAATCTAAAAATAAAATAAACTTGAATCGAAACGAATTAATATAAGTAATCGTAAAATTAAAAAGTTATTCTGGGAAGTACCTAATGATTTAATTCATCAGCCAATATTAAATTTGTAGATGACATTTGATGTTTTCTTGTATGCTTTCCTTAAACGTGTCATACTTTTTGTCGGCAAGGAGTGCCTTCAACGTTGCGAACTGAAGTTTGCAAATAAAAGCACGAAGTTTATCTATCTTCAAAGATAAATATATTTGCAACACCTTCTAAATGTCTTGTTTCGTCAGTCGCTTAAATTTTCCTCCCCCGATCACCCGCGCGCCGCGCTCATTTTTATTCACCAGCGCGCGTTCATTCAAAGTTTGAAATCTTTTGCGGACCATATTTTTAGCTCTTGCGGACCACTGGTTGGGAACCACTGCTCTAAATGTTAAAAAAATATACAATAGTAAATATATTAAGAGAACTCGAGTCGCAAAGTCGGTTGAAAATATGCGTGAAATTGATGACTTTCATGGCTTCATAAAATCTTTCATGTTGTGTAGTTTATATTGATAGGTATATTTTTATATTTAGAGTATAGATAATTTCACATACCTACTTTAAGGGTTTATTATGGTTTTTGTATGGGACAAAAGTTGTGATTTTGCTGCCCTGAGAGACAAATAATAACGCAAATTAAAATGATGAAATATAAAAAATACCGCTATGGATACGATTTGAACCATGTGCATCCTGCGCAGGGCGTGCAGGGATAGCCTTTCCACGAGTTGGCGAACTGTGATATTCTAGCAGCGTTTTGTAAAAAAACTGTCTTCTCTTTATGTCGTTACCCTATACCTATCTTCCTCGGTGTCGTTTGGCCACTTCTCCATTAAGACGATACCGTGTCCAGAGTCTGGATATCACGCTTTGCTGGGTTTCTATGGCCATCGCAACGTCGCGTTGAGTGCGTACGGCTTCCAGCATTCCCAGGGCACGAAGCATCTCGTTGCGATATAAATGAGAGCGAGGAATTATGCACACACAAAGTTTTTTTGGCTCCAGGGAAAATTAGAAAATTTTCTAAATATCAAACGTACATAATTAAACTGACTTGCGATTTGCTTGCGAAACGAAATTCTTATGACTTTATTTTTTATTTTATTTTAAATTTAGAACCGTAGTTTAGAACATTAACCTACATGCATACTGTTTACCTGCCAGTACTATTTTCTAAAAATAAATAAATATTTAATTATAAAAGTTTGATCCTTAGACTTTTTTGATGTGTGTATAACAAATAATAAGTTGTCGTTCCGCGTGATGGCAGCGCTGATATAGTGCGCGCCACGAGGACAAGGAATTTCGTACATTGACACATCCATCCTGTACTATAAACGTTTTGAATTGTGATCCGAAATGTGATCGCTATACAATTCTGTCGCTCGACTATTCGCTACCTACCGCGGTTAGTGGTACGGGGCGAAGCGAGTGACCGAGTTCGCCAGAGATTTTTTGAAAAATCACCGTTTCACATTGGTGGCGGGCGGCGGGGAAATACAGACAGTATTTGCCACTATTCCACGCGGACCTGGTTTATTTAGTTACTGTTCAAATTAAAGGTTATGTTTTTTTATATTATTGTGTGTAAAAATGGAATATCATATTGTCATAAAATGTGTAAGTACCTAATTATATAATTAATTTATATTATTATTTCGTCATTATGTATATGCCATGTGTTATATGTTGGATTTGATAATGATATACAAACTCTTTTATTGATTCACCTCTTTTATATTTGTATTTAAAAAAAGAAAATTATGTTTCATGCTTAGCTGTCTGATATGATCTGATATGGTCAATACATTAAAAGAGAGTTCCTAGCCTAGTTAATTTACTTGTATTATTTACTGCTACCATTTATCACAAAATAATAGGTTATTGTTATATTACTAATGACTTTGATACATATCTGATGTAGCAATATGTACTAATAAATCATAACAAGAACGTATTGTGTATTATTTATTATTAATCAACATATTACATTTAATATAGAATGACAAGTTCTATCAACAACAATGTTCCTAGCAGTGATCTCCTTGACAACGTATTGTCTTTGACCGTAGACTATATGCTATGTGATGCAAACTCCAACAAACTCCTTCTCATCATTAGCATAATGGCTATATTAGGCCAAGGGAAGATCTCAACTCCTTGAACCTTGGACCAGGCAAACTCTTCGTAAGCATATCTGCCTCCAGTTTAGTACTTGGATGATACTCCACTGTAACTTCTTTCAACTGCCTTATGAAATGTAATTTCGTATCAATATGCTTTGTTTTAGATCCAATCATAGGGTTCTTAGTCAGTTGTATAGCAGCCTGATTATCATTTAAGATTGTCACGATGGGCTGTCTAAACTCTGATATGTCGTTTATGATGTCTGCAGATGGTTCATGACCAATCCATATTTTAAAAGGTGTCTGGCCATTTAGAGCTTTAGCTGGACATCTATTTACTACATAGTTCACAGTGTGAATAGCATCTGCCCATAGCTTCTCTGAAACGCTTGATTCAATTATAAAACATCTTGCCTTCTCGGCTAACGTCCGATTTTTACGCTCTGCAAGCCCATTACTTTGTGGTGTGTATGGCGACGTTAATCTGCGTTGTATTCCATGTAGCCTCAGAAAATCATTAAAATCTTTATTTAAGTACTCAGTACCATTTTTTTTTCAAATTTTATAATTTTTATTACATTAAAATTTTTTACACATAACAATATAAACCTAAAATAATATTAATAATCAAAAATATTTGGTCCGCGTGGCATGGTGGCAAGAACGCTGGCTGCATTTCCTCGCTGTATAGCTATGCTAATTCTCTGGGCGAAGAAACAGCCAGCCCTCTTGTCACCCGTAGCGACGACAATTTTTGGTGTTATATCTTTATAAAATTTTTTGGCACTCGGCCCCCATGAACCTAGAGTCTCTACTGCAAACGGCACAAATATATTATCTTTTTCAATTTGTATATACTTGCGCCGTTTGCAAGTCTCTGCTGTTTCTGCAGCTGCCCCGGCTCTTATCGCTGTACTCGAGAGATGTGAGGGCGCCAAGGTATCAACACAAGTTGCGTCCCATACTAGGGCCCTACCCCTCTCCCAAGGCACCAGCGTCATGCCATCCGGTCTCTTGCCATCATCACGTACAAGACCACAGGGTTCCAGCATAGCTGGTACATTGATGGTGGCAAGAGCCCGTTTAATAATTTCATTTAAAGAGCCGTGGCGCGAAAAACGACCTCCACTTTTTTGGCAGCAGAGTCCATGGAGGCCGAGAGCATTGACGTCGCTACCACACGGACATTTATGTGGCATGCATATCGATGCCCCGAGACGAATGCCAGTTGCGATTCTAAACGTATTATTGTCTAGTAAGGTCCCAAGGTTGGTTGCTGGTATTGTATGAAGCCAGTAGCCAGATTCCTTTTCAGAGACAGCTAATAGGCGAGCTTTATCAATATTATTTGTGAACTTTTGGGCCAACTCTTGATGGATTTTTTGCACTAACGGGGCATCCCAAAGTTTTTGTACATTTGATTCCTTTGGGATGTCTTCGTTAGGGCAAATTGATTTCCATGCTTCAACTGCCTCTGATGCATAGGCCAATTTTATAGATGAAGATTTTAAAATTTTTACGGATGTAGAATAGGCACTATTTACAGAGGACAGGAAAGCAGGTAGAGCAACACTTGAAATTTTGCGAACTCCGATACCGCCTAACTTAATTGGTAAAGTTGCTTGGTTCCAAGAGTTATTGTTAAAGTGTAAATTTAGAATTTTCTGTAGAGTATCTTTTAAAGTTGTATCGAATCGATCTAATAGGTTTGGGAATTTCCAGATTGGGCTTGTGCGTAAAATATATGTAAATTTGGGGACGAAAAGACAGTATTTTAGTATCGTATATGCAATGTGAGAATTTAGTAATGCCAATCTATTTGAATGATCCGAAATTTTTTGAAATTTTGCTTCCAAAAGAGGTTCGATACTTTTTTCTAATAACGGAGCTCCAAGAAGGTAAAGTGATTCTTTGTTAACAAGTTTAATACCGGGTGCAAGATCGTTAAATTTTTTTAAAGTGGTTTGTTTTTCTAAATTTGATAATTTATCAGAAAGGAAAATTTCGCATTTAGAAAAGTTCAATTTTAGGCCTAATTTATAAAATTTTTCTTTTAGTAATATCAGATCTTTGAGGACTTCATTGGCTTCACCTCCTAGGGTTCCGTCATCTAAGTACCAAACATTTAATTTAGAATTTAGAGATGATATAATGGGGTGAATTCCTATACTAAAAAGAGCTGGCCCTAAAGGATCACCCTGTTGAACGCCGACTTCTGAACTTATAACATTATTTCCATATAATAATTTAGAAGGTGTATTATAAGATTGCCAAACATAGGGATAAATTTTTGGGGTGTTTTTATTTACTTCTTTCAACAGGGCTACTCTATCTAATGAATTGAAAGCATTCCTTACATCAACTTTCAGTAGCACATCGGGATCCTCAGATTTTATAAAAGTACGAGCCGAGTGCACTGCAGCCTCGCACCCTGCTTTGCTGCCAAATCCTATTTGAATTGGTTGTAATTTATTCTGTAGGTCCGAAGCTATGTGTCTACAAGCAAGTTTTGCTGTAAGCCGTCGGAGTGTATTGCCTATGGCAATGGGACGTATTCCTCCATCCTTTTTCTTAAAGGCACATAGTCTCGCACCATACATTATAGGTAAAATTTCTTTATTAATGTTTCCCGATAATAAAAAATTACATAAATTTGTGATGTCGTTTAGGAGGGCCTGACCTGCGTCACCAGCGGTCATGCTCACGAGATCTTTGAGGTGTTGTGGCGTGATACCGTCGATACCGCCGGCCGAGCCACTCGGAAACGACATTATAGCATCTAAAGTGTCTTTTTTTTTTCGATTTTGACTGTCTGAATATCATTTTGTGGAGGATTTGACTGGAAAAGCAGGGTGAAAGGATTGATGCAAGGATGTTTTTCTCGGAGGCCTTTTAGTGTCTCATCATTAATGGGGGCAAGAGTATCGTCAGAGAAAAGTATACGTGCGGCATTTCTTAAGTCACCATCCATTACCTTTGACTCTACTTTTTGTTTTAAATTGAAATTATTTGTACTGTTTGGGATAGTAGGAGGGATGATTATGTTATGGTCAATGAGTTTGGAGTTTTGTTTAAGTTGATATGTTAAAGATTTATTTGAATTTTTATCTGCATGGAAATGAGTGTATGCAAAGGTGAAAAGATTATGCCAGTCCTCTATTTTATTTTGTAAACATTTTTGAATTGTAATGGATAGCGACTTTGCTAACGATATTCTTGCCCCTCTAGGAATTCTTTTGTCTACTGGAATAGTTTGATGTAGTTTACTTAGATCAATTTCAAATGAGATGGAGTTATTCGAATGAGTTGAAGTTGAAGGTTGTGAAAGGGATAGATTTTTATGGAATCTAGAAACATGGATTTTAAGTCCTTTTTGACCTTTAAAAAATTTGTTGTTATTACATATATGACATTTTATTAATTGAGGTTGGGACCTTAGGCTAGTAGAGGCATCGATATTCATGTATTGTAAACGTAAATTAAATAAATATAAAATTAATATAAGTAAGAATAAAAATAATTGTTTGTGGATAATTCAATAAAAAAAAACACTAATAATATTACACTATCACATTTCCTTCAGATGTTAAACACTGACAGATTCATTGCACTTAGATTTCATATTGTCCATTTTCAATGTACCATTTTAACTGGACTTGTTGGTCATGGCGTGGTGTACGTTGTACAAGTACAGGGTATCTTAGGTACTCTCGGTAGATAGTACTTATAGTGACGGTACTCTCGGTAGATAGTACTTATATTCCTTGCTGTGGCGGCAGCCGGGCCAGAGGCAGTGTGAAATTGTTGCTCTTGTTCGGCACGGCGTGTACTACGCACATGTTGTAGGGCTCGTGGGCTCAATCAAAGCTCGTAGGGTACCTACGTATACTTTTTAATTTTGTTGCATGTATATAAAGATTATATATAAGACAGTACCATTGTCCGATTGTAGATATTTAATTTTGTGTTTAAATACATTTTCCACCATGCTTTTATACTCTTTGAATATCTGGAATACGTCGCTTTTATTTTTCATAAAATACACGCAGCAGTATCTACTGAAATCATCAATGAAAGTCACGAAATATCTTGATCCTGCATAAGTCTCAATTTGCATAGGTCCACATACGTCGGTATGAATGATCTCCAGTATGTCTTTTGTCTTAATACCTTCTGTAGTATTAAATGGTAGTCTCGTCATTTTTCCTTTCAAACATGTTTCACAGTCACCCAGTTTTTCATTTTCTTTGATTTTTAATCCTCTTATTAATTCTCTCTTGGATGCTGCCTTCAGGTCAGATTCGTTCAAATGTCCGAGTTTCTTGTGCCACTTCATGATATTTGTATCAAGATTGTCTTCTACCGCGTTGGCCTTTTCTACTTCGTTAAATTCAATGTAGTACAAATCATTTTCTCTATTTGCTTTGAGAACTGTCTTTCCGCTATTGTTCTTTACTAATGCCTGATTCTTCTGGAATACAACTGTGTATCCATTATCGGTGATTTTCCCGACTGACATCAGATTCGTGGATAGTTCAGGTACATATAGGACATTATTTATATTGTAGTGTTCATCCTTCACTCTTACAGTGATTTTTCCTTTCCCTTTCACTTGAGTGACATGTTGATCGGAAGCTAATTTTAATGTTCCAGACTCGTTGTCTATAATATCAAATTTATTTTGATTTCTGCACATGTGAGATGTGCATCCGCTATCAAGACACCAACTATTATTGTTCAAGTTATTCGCCAACGTTAGACATGCTGGTTTTACATTAAAATTTTTATGGCTTGAATCATTTACCTTTTCTGTACCATATTTAGCTTTTGATTGACACTCAGAAGCCTTATGTCCCTTTCTTTTACACTTATTACATCTGAACCTGAAAGTTCCTCCATTATTCTCTTGTCTTCTATTTCTACTGTAGAATGCACCTTCAGTATTTTCTTTAATATTTCCACTGTTCTTTCTTGCTTCATTTTCTTCAATAATTTTAATTTTTAAGTTTTCTGGTGATGGCAAAGTATCTCTGGTTTCGATTGCAATTCTAAAATTTTCGAAACTTTGTGGCAGACTATACAACATCATAATACTTAATAATTCTGGATGGATATACACACTCATAGTTGCGAGTTTATCTACCACATCCATAAAGTTACTTAAATGATCTTGCACATCATCTTTATCATCCATTTTCTTTAGAACTAGCTGTTTCAGCAAAGTTGCTTTACGCGCAGGTCCTGAACTTTGATGGATAGACTTTAATTTGTATTTGTGTATTATTTATTATTAATCAACATATTACATTTAATATATTTTTTTTTTTTTTTATTGGATGGCAATTGTACTAAGATAAGTACATTTCTGCCAGTGTCACGTCGTTATTCAGTTACATATGACAAGTTCTATCAACAACAATGTTCCTAGCAGTGATCTCCTTGACAACGTATTGTCTTTGACCGTAGACTATATGCTATGTGATGCAAACTCCAACAGTTATGGGTCCAGCAGATAAAGTGGCTGTTTCTACAAACCCTAGTTTTATAAAACTAGAGGGTCGTAGAAACTACAGTACATGGAAGTTTTCTATGGAAATGTACCTTATTGACTGGGACTTATGGGAATATGTAAACAGTCCTGCCGCAGTTGCAGTAGGTATAACATTTAGACGAGAAGCCTTCATTAACCGAGTGCGCTATTCACAAGATTACAACACGATTTCAAAACATTAATATGACTGATCTACATTTAACAGAAAATGTTATTAGAGAAAGGACATTGAAAGATGAAACTTTGTTACATGTTTTACAATGTCTGAAAACTGGCTGGAGAGATCTAGAATACAATAATGACATCAAATCATTTTTTCGGAAGCGGAATGAATTATCTTCAGAAAATAAGATTCTGATGTGGCAGGGCGGAAACTTTGCGCCGTACAATTTTAAACTACCTTCATCGGGGACATCCCGGAATATCTGCTATGAGAGCACTTGCTCGTTTTTATGTTTGGTGGCCTTCACTTGAAGAAGACATAGATACATTTGTTAAAGAATGCCATAGATGCCTTGTAACACAGAACTTCCCGTATTCTCTTGGTCCATTCCTGAGAGGGTTTGGGAGCGCCTTCATATTGATTTTGCTGGACCTTTTGAAGGTACATATTGGTTGGTACTTTGTGATGCCCTGTCTAAATGGGTGGAGATTAAGGCCATGAAGAACATCACATCCAACAATCTATGTTCTGTCCTTAACGAAATTTTTTGTACTTTTGGTACACCAGAGATGATTGTTTCAGACAATGGTCCACAGCTCAAGTCATATGAATTTAGAAAATATTGTGAAAGTAAAGGCATTGTTCATGTAACTTCGTCACCGTACCATCCTCGTACGAACGGATTGGCAGAACGTCTGGTGAGAACATTCAAATCCAGAATGTCTGTTAACATCAACTACAGCGAAGGGACTGTTAAACAGCATCTACAAGAATTCTTATTTACTTATCGCAATACACCTCACAGCATGACTGGAAAGTCTCCGGCACAGATTATGTTTGTACGAAAATTAAACTGTTTGTTATCTAATATTCGACCAAATCAGAGAAGAAGACTACAGTTTAAACAAGTTGAGGACAATGTTGCAACACTTTCTAACCAACCAAACTACTTACCGGGTGATAGTGTATTCATAAGAACTCGCATGGATAAAACATGGCAACCTGCTACAGTTGCAGCCCGTACTCACAGATACTCATATGTTGTGTCTACCTCTAACGGAAAAGACAAGCGTATCCATGCCGATCATATTCGGTTCCGTTTACTTGATAAAACAAGAACAAATGTACCACAATCTCCAGTAGTACTTGATTCAGCTACACCCGAAAATTCAGTTCAAGTATCTTCTGAACCAGCGCTTTCTGACAAATGGATCTTTCAATGGAAAACCAGTCTTTCATGACTCCATCATCAACAATGAAAGATACCGAGCGTGCAAAAGAAAACCAGTCTTCATCAACTACAAGTATTTTACCAACTGGCTCTTCAGATGTTATTGCATTACCACCTACCCTCCGTCGCAGTCAACGTTTAGTTAAACCACCTCGTAGGCTGATTGAAGAATTATAATAGTGTGCTTCTATTAAGAGGGGAGAAAACTCCTTTTGAATGATATTTATTTGCTTTTAATATATTTTGATGTTTATGGATTTATGTTATGACATTGCTTGAAATAAAGTCTTGTTACGATAATATGTATTTAATTTAGTAAATAATATACATTATATTACCATGTATCATTGGTTTTTAAAATTTAAATAATTGTTATAATATACTTAGTTATATAACCATCAAGTTTTCAAAATAATCACACAAGAAAAAAATGTTGTTTACACCTGCAGCGTCACTAAGGTCAATGTATGAAAATCCTTGTGTTCGTGGCGCGTACTTTATAGAGCTGGGTCGTTTCGTATTTTACGTGAAACGGAACGTAACCCATTTTATAAATCGACAAACTGCTTCGAAAAGCAGTGCCAAAAGAAACGGCTTTTTATTCATAAGGCGTAAATAGTACATACTACATATTATATTCATTCATTCAAAAAAACCGTTTATTCGACAGTCTGTACCATATCAGTCTAATGTATTTATACACTATACAGCGTCCATATTAAAAGAACAGCAAACCAGTTTCTTTTTCAAAACCGCGTCGTAAATATTTTTGGTAGAATTTTTATTTTTAGCATACATAGGACCCCCCGCTACATCTTTTATTTTGACCAGAATAAGGAAACTTAGAACAATTATTTTAGCCATTTATTGTTTGCATAGAAAGTACTGTCATCGGTAATGAAAAGGAATGCACGGCCCGAGAATGTCCAACACTAGAATGCCGAGCAAATTGCTGGGTCGGTCATTATGCTGTTGGACACACTCGGGCCGTGCATTCCTTCCCTGGCTGGCCCTGTATGGATTCGTCGGTTTGGCCTTCGAGTCGAAACGAAAGATGTCGCGGTTCTAAATATGATAACACGGAACCCCAAAGCATGTGTTATGGGTACATGTATCTAATCTATACTAATATTATAAAGAGGTACAGTTTATAAGATTTGATGTAGGGGTAATCTCTGAAACTATAGAATCGATTTTAAAAATTATTTCATTAATAGGAAGCTAGAACCTCTCACACTTCTCACAGGCACTACACTACACACACAAGCGCAATATGTAAATGGTTACAAAAATCTGATTCTTGAAACGGTTAGTCAAAAAAAACGACTTGTACGTACGTACAGTTGCATCGCAGAAGCAATAAACCTGATTTTTTAAAAAAACTGATTTTCCTTCTGTCATAAAAGCGTTCGTTCGTTACATGGCAAAAATCTGTTTCTTGAAGCAGTTTGTCAAAAAAACGACCAGCTCTAGTACTTTAGTGGATTATCATAGAATATTAGAGAGCGCGCTCGACTACTATTTCTTTGCGCATTAAATGATCTGACTGGATCTGACAGATGCTAACAGAGTGTAACTCACAGACTATAAGAACATAGGAAAGTGAAACGATTGGTGAAATCATATTATATTATCTTATCCATGGTACAACCAGTTGAACATTATCCGACAAACCACACTTAGAGGCTTTTCCATCTAAATATATATGTCAACAGAACTAGCCACTCGTTAGCTATAGCCTCACAAATACCATCGGCTAAACGAGGGAGACTTGGTCTTCCGCTGGGTACCCTGTAACACGAGGAGCTTAAACCCGTGAAGAAAGAAAAAAAAAAAAAAAACCAGTTGAACATTGTAGTTGTACTTTTTACTTGGTCTGTGGTTATACCTACTACGGGTCGGACGACCTCTAAATAACGAAGGTACAAAGACGGGCGTAGAGGTACCTACTAACAAAGGGTACTAAACTACTTCTATAATGATGTAGACTGCAGTCAAGCACGTAGTCAGTGGGTCCGGAACTACCCCCCCCCCCCGAAATCCGTCACCGACACTTTGAAATTGAGAATTTAAAAAAGTAGGTAATTACTATCAGTTCAGCTGAGCTGATGGGTTCGAGTCAAGCGAGCTAGGATATTGACCTATTGCAGAAAATAATGGCTTGGTTGGTGGTTGGACCCCTCCCCCCGACGGAAAATCCTTTTTTTTTTTAATTTCCGTTCAGGGCCACTTTCAGGGCCCCTTGATTAAAATCCTATAGTAATGCTAGTATTATAGCTGACAAAAATATACCAGCCTTGTAAGCAGGCCCGTAATCAGGGGGGGGGGGGCTAGGGGGCTGCAGCCCCCCCGAAATTCGAAATTTCTTGGCTTCACACTAGATAGAATTGAACTTTCCAGACGTGCGACCTTCACTGCTTGTAAGTATGACTGTGTAGAGAGAATAAGTTCATTCTTTTTGTCTGAGCTATGTAGAAAAATCACAGTTAGAATGAGAAAGATTTAATGCCCCATAGAGATATAGCAAGACAAAAAGAATGAACTTATTTTTATTACCTATTTGTCAAAAAAATTACATAGGATTCTGAACTATTTTAACTCATATTTTATTGTACAACCTACCAGCCAGCAATTAAAATTGAAAAACTGCGGTAAGGTGACTTCATAAACAGAATTGACCATTTGTTAGGTGGCCTAAAATCATTTTTTAGAACCCCCATATTTTACTTAGGTACCACATTGTCACTCGTTAAAGATAGGATATTGGTAATATATTTGAAATAAAACAATTAACAATATAATAGTATACATTTATTTGTAATATTTAACCTAATGTAGATAAATAATGAACATTCTTTAACTAAAATTGTCGTCGCGAGAAGCTAGAAATTAGCATGGGATAATACTATCAAATAATAAAAATTCAACTACTTATATGTTGATAGGACAATTCAAAGCAAGTTATTCAAAACTTGTGAATTACTATGTAAAGGCCGGTTTATACATATATACTGCTCAAAACAATTATGGGAACAAGATTTTGATTTATTCTAATTTTTAAATATTAATATGTTTAAAATAAATGGGTACGTTATTTTTTTCGTTGTTAATCTGTTAATTAATTACCATTAAAAAAAATGTATTTTAATTGTTTAATTGTATAAAATTTAGAAACTAAACATTTCAGTCGAAAAACAAAGTGGTGTTTAAAAAAGGTTCGTCAAAGAAGGGTACTACCCTTGTATGTTTGAATATTCGCTTTAGTGACTTTTAGTAACGTGTGTGGCCTCCATGAGCCCTCATCACGGCATGACAACGACGCGGCATACTTCGTATGATTCTCCGAATATTTTCCTGCGGAATTCTCTCCCATTCTTCGTTAATGCTTCAGTGAGCTGCTTTAGTGTTTGAGGTGTCATAGGACGCTTCCGGATGCGCCTATCAAGCAAATCCCAAATGTGTTTTTTTAGATTTTTGATTAGATTTAGATCAGGGCTCATGGAAGGCCACTCCATTATACGGATTTCATGATAATCTAACGTGATGGCTGCAGTATGTGGTCTGGAATTATCCTGCATAAAAACAAATTCTGGGCTTATACCATACGCAGCGGGCGTGGTCTTCGAGCACGTTTTCAATATAAGCTTGAGCATTCAACCGGGGAACAACGACGAGATCTATGCGCTCGTACAAACTAACTCCGCCCCAAACCATCACAGAACCACATCCAAATTTGTCATATTCCTGGACTGCCACTGCACTGTATCGCTCGCTTGGGCGTCTGTAGATACGTAGACGACCATCGCAACGTGTTAGACGGAATCTTGACTCGTCAGTAAATAGCACTGGCCTCCAATGTCGGAGTTGCAAATTAGCGTGGTTTTGTGCGAACCGTCGGCGAGCTTGTGAATAGTTAGACGCACGGACCGCACGGGTCGGCCTGCTCTCAAATTGCCTTCCCTCAACCTATTCCTTACCGTCTGGTCTGAAATATCTACACCAGTAGCCGTCCTCAGTGTATTTTGCAGATCTCTTGCAGTAGTGGTGTGCTTACGTAAAGCACAGTTGATGATGTAGCCATCTTGCAAACGAGTAGTTTTGTATTGTATGAGTATTCTCCCGTCTCTAAGTATCGCTTCCATAGTCTGTAGATAACGGAAGGGGCGACTCCTAGATCGTTTCCTACATATCGCATAGTTCGACCCTCTTCAAGCAGAGCAACAGCTCGGGAGACTTGGATTTCAGTCAGATGTGGCATAATGACCCTCTAACACCCACTTCAATCAATAACAACACTCAGAAGACTTGAATATCCTCATAAAATGAGTTTTCTATGATTAAAAAGTAAGAAAATTAAATGGCGTCACTTTGTTTTTAGGTGTACAAGGACTCTTCGCCACACGAACTGCTTACAAAAAATCTGATGTTCTTTTGTTTTTTATTTTCGTGAACAATGTCACTATATTATTTAGTGGAAAGTTACAATTAAAATCCTAAGCAAAGTTTTGTTCTACTTTAAAATCTTGTTCCCCTAATTGTTTTGAGCAGTATATATTAGTATTTATAATAATATATTATCACAGAATACCTTTCTATATAATATTAATAATGATGCTCAGAATACAGTTCAAATATTTACTGACATATGATGCAATTACAGGAGTTGTCAACAATTTTATTCCACTTGTTATGGACAGACTCTATTTCAATTGACATGTTTGTTTATGTAATTTGTAGCTTCTTGTGAAGACTCCTTTACATAATTTTCTCATATATAAATGATAGATTTACATACATCACATAATACAGGTGGGATCTGGATCATAAATTAAAAACCACAGCTTTTTGCATTGTAAAAACAAATTGCGAAAACACAAGCATACCATTTTTTATCTGCCATCATCTATTTTTATCTATCTATCTATCATCACACCTTTTATCATAAGAGTATCCTCACATACCTCTTTCGCTTTTTTTGTATAGATATATGAGATACAGTATAAAGTATATCCCAGAAATTATATATATTACCTATAGTTCCCGTAGCGCCCGGCTCTATAATTACTCGTTGCATACTTGCAGTACCACAAAACATTATAAAGAACCATAGAAATAGTAAGTGGTTGGCGTTCCCGCGCAGACACAATTTCAATTGCCCCTGAAACAGCCCAAAAATAGAACAAATACATTTTTCAATACTCTGGAACTTGGCAAAGCACGATTAATGTCCGTTCAAATTTTTTTAACACAATTATTCACTTCCCTCGATACAAATAAAAAATAACTACTTTTATCATCTTGAACAATAGGTTTTCAATTTTCAATGCGCTATAAGCTTCCGCTACCCTGAACTTTTTTCTCAGCTCTCCAAAAACTGAGGAAAAAGGCTTTAACTTTCCATTAGGGAACATCCCACCTGCAGAAAATTATTATTGTTTGGTACAGCACCATAAAATGTCATGTACATAATTATACAAAGTTCAAATAATAAAATTTGTAAAAAAATATATAATATTAAATATTATACATAGGAGTATTTTATGAATTACTATTTATTTTGAATACTGCATTTGTAATGAAAAAGATGAGCGCATAGATGCAAAAAAGATCCTGGATATAACATTACAAATTGTACCTGCTACCTAATTTTTTTCATTTTCTCAACTTTAAATTTCGAAAAAGTTCGAAATATTAATACCTATTTCTGTAATTACTATAATACCAAAACAATAATAGGTATTTTCTAACCATAAAACCAACTCAATCCAGTTGTATGTTTTGCACATCACATCCAGGCTATATTATTATTTAAAATTTTGGTAAATTACGAAATAACTAGGTTATTATCTTCATTTAATCAAGCACACCACATAACAATATACTTAGGTACTACACTAATCACAATTATGTTAGAAGTAATAGAATAATACAAGTAAAATAAATTCACTTTTTTGACCGAGCATGTCTTACAATAAATTGTCCTGTTAGGCGTTAGCTGACTAAAGAAAAGATTAGTATAATTTAATGAAGTCTGGTGTTGATGACAATAAAATTAATAAGGAAAATCTATATTATAATATAAACTACTGCGCGAATACTTCGCACTGTTAGTGGTGTCAATATTGTTGTCATAGTTCAACTGATCTCCAATAGATGGCGTCTTTTACAAAATAATCATATTAGTCTAATTTTAAAATGTTTTTGATTTGTTTGTTTATTTTATGTCATTAGACGGAAAAATCTTCAGAATGGCATATCAAACATTAACTTTGATACAGAATTAAAGAAGATCTTTGATAATGACAAAAAAACACCTTTTAGAAATAATACATAGAGATAATCTGATACCTAGAGAGGTATCAGGTATTTATTAGAGAATAAAGTGGTTTTTTTACTTAAATATGGCCAGCCTCTTACATAACTATGACTCATTGTTATCAGAATTGTTACTAAACATAGACGCAATCATACTATCAAACTCAGGGATTGCATCTTGAAATGCTTTAAATTGATTATTTAGAGACTCGTTGTCAGTTGACAATTTCTTCATTTCCTCTGCCACATCGCACCACTCATCAGTCTGTGAACGAGCCGTCATACATTCATGATAGAAGTTGGCCAACTCAGTGATAGGACTTCCATCAGAAAATGGAAACTCCTGAAATAAAAAAAAATCATCTGTGATTTCACTAGATCCTGTTGACACAATTCGCTGAATAAGGAACATTGATATTATAGACAATACGCGTTCCGTCGTGACATGACGGGAAAACCGGTTTAATCCCGCCCGCGCTGTGATTAATAAAACATATCAGTCGGCGGGATCATCTTAGATACTGATTAATCAGCATATTGATACTATAACCACAATTAAAGAAGAAGACATTTATTTTACTAATAGCGCAAACAGTTGTTAGTTTTTGATTCTATAAGGGACAAACAAACAATCATTCACTTTTATATATGAATCATTTATGTATCAAGAATTAAAAACTAGGCTAAATTAAGTAACAAATAAGTTATAGTTTAATACCAATTTCTTATGATAGGCAAGATCATCTGCAACCTTTTTCACAGTAGGAACTTCAATAGCTTTACTTTGGTTGGCACCTGAAGTTCTTGAAGCTGCTTCTTCCTCAGACTTTTTTAATGATTTTGCTTCATTCTCTGTCTAGAAAAACGTAATAAAGTTTTACTAATTTATAAATTAATAAATTATAGCTTGAAATAACACCTAGTATGTATTTATTTTATGTTGATACAATAAATTATTTTTATTTATATAGTAAATACCACCACCAGATGTCACCACAAAAATTATATCCAACTTCCCGCTATTTTAAAATTCATGAAGTTATTGGTTTCAATCCGTGTACACTGAGGTTAACCTCTTAGCGCAGGTGGAGAGGCATGAGGAGTGACTACTCCTCGGGAAGTGATGAGGTCCTAAAGTGTGGGAGAGGGAGGGCACCGAGACGCCTAATTAGCCAAAACTCCAGTCAGGTAGTCTGTGGTGGCCCAGTAGCAACAGGCTCCCACCTCTCAGATGCCAGCAGCTCCGCCCATGTAGCATATGTTAAGCGCCGCTTGCCATGACCGTCAGGGAATCCATCACTACCCGCTAATAATAGGCCAGCTGCTAGCCAATTCTGACCATTCTGATGTGTGTAAAGGTCATGGCCATATCTCTAGGGGGGCGCTTCTAGGTTTTTGTTTTTTACAAAGTTAAATACTAGAAGTGAATTCTTGGATAGGGCCTTGATTTAGGTAAACATAAGATATCTTTGAAAATGTGCTTGAATGGGTTTATCAACATTTAGATCTGAGTTGATTTCGGATTCACTAAAATTGGTCAATCACACATTTCTTTTTATTTTGTGTAATGAAATTTTCCAAATTATTACCAAGCTCTTTGCACTCAACATTAGTGGGAAGGTCTGGGCTGGCCTGCAAGTTCAACCATTTCAGAGTTTTTTTTTTATATTACTTACTTCTGTGGAGTCTGTCATTTGAGACAGCAGCCAAGCCATAGGTGGTTCCGGTGGCAAAGTTTCTTGTAAAGCTTTATGCAGCTCTTTAATTTTTTCTGTATCTACAAAAGCTCCAGCTGACAATGGTTTACTTAGATCTGGTACCTTTTTTTCCATGGATTCTTTTCTGATAAATAATATTAGATAGAATTGTTAAAATATTTATTTACCAAACAGAAGATTTTATAAGATGTTTAATGTTTCATTGAAAGATCAAGTACTAAACAACATTTTTTGGTCTCTCCAGCTAACTTGTTCCTTACCTAAATAAATATCAAAATTAGGATAATTTAATACAATTTGTTACTTAAAATAATTTAAACCAAGGACATATTGACATATTATTGACATTAAATAATATTACTCACCGAGGACTGTCTTTGAAGTAATCACTGTTAACAATGATATCATGCTTTTTAATTTCATTGCTCTTTTTGTTTTGATCCATAGTAAGGTCTGTTTTGTAAGTCACTGATAATTTTATAGTACCAAGCGGAAGTACAAGACCATTCATGTTTATAGTTTTTGTTTGGGTTCCTATAAAGAAATAGTCGAAGGTTATTTAGTTCTGCTCTGACATAATTAATTTTTTTTTTAAATTAATCTTTACATATCACTGCAAATGATAATTGTAATTCTTGACTTGGTTTATAACCTAATGAATAACAATTAGTTATTGTCTAATTTCATTAAGTAATTGTCTGATTAATAAAATATAATAGTTACATGCCCGTAATTAGAACTTACCTAGGCGGTCAAGGAGGGGATCACCACAGTATACTCTGTATGTTAATGTATAAGGTTCATCTTCTTGTTTTCTTGCTAATTTGTAAGCAGGCTGAATTCTTGATATAGTCAGAAGGGATTTCAACAGAGTTCCCATTCTGTGATGGACTTCACCCATGGGACAAAGCATTTTTAGATCTCTTTCTGAAGACAGCTCCAAACTCCATGTCTCCAAAAGAAATTCATTGCCCTCGGGAAATTTTAAGTTGATGTCTATGCATAGTATTTGTTTTAGTGCCACCTCTGTTTCACCCCTTAGCACATTCTTTGTTAAAATTGTGACATGATCATTGTCAGGAATTGCTAAATTGAACTGAAAAGGTATTTACATTAACACATAAAATTATATTGGTGTTTCATTAGACAATATAAATTTTGTAATATAGGTTATGCTTACAAAGTCGTGTCTTTTGTGGTCCATGGAATTGTCGAAGGATTTACCACGTGGCATAATTTTAATCCCATTTCTGCTTTGAATTATAACTTGAGTGGATTTTAGGGCGAAATATTTTAAAAACGTAATTAATTGTTCCCTTTCCTTCGTTTCTAGTGCAGCCATTGCGTAGAGCAAGAATCTGATACAAAATAATAACAAACTATTATTTAGAAGCTAGTAGGATACAATAACTACGCAGTGATATTTTTTATTTTAAAAAATAAATAAATGTTATGTACTTAAGAAAAAGTAATTAGATACCTTGAAAATATAACAATTTAACCGCAAGATTGGAGATATCTCCTAATTACCACCATTACAATTACAAATCAAACATAAATTGATTTTAAAAGCAATACAAAAATAAAAAGGAAACCTTGAGACGAATTAGCACAGAGCAAGCACAGCACAGACAAGTAACGAATTAGCTTGACATTTTGTTTTTTGACTTCCTTCAGTGACATTAATCAGTAATTGATCAGTGATCAACTTTGATGATGATGATTATTGCGAACCCGCCCGTAGACACCTTAGCAGGCGGAGAGGCACGAGAAGCGATTATTTTCTACGGAGACGGAAGAGCCAACCCAGTATATAGTATATTATCTATGAGCCAAGGCGCCGAATATTTTTTTTAAGCTCTTATTGTTTAAAAGGTTTGAGCCTTTGATTATATACACTCTAGATAGAGCAAGAGCGGCACGACCGCGTCGAAAAAATGTAATGTAAATGTTACCTGACTTGAACTTTACCACCGCTCAGTACCGATTGAGTCATCGTGTCTGACAGTTGTGCTAAGTGTTAAAATTTTGTGCCTCAAAATGGCGTCTTGCGTTATAAAAGTGTGCCGAAATTATAGAGGACTTTTGAAAACAACTACTTCAATCATCTACCATCGGTAAGTATGTCATATAATATTATATTTCTCAAAAATAACACGTGTAGTAAAAAACAATATATAAGTCTTAAAATCAGTCACTTTGTACGATGTTGCAAGCTTTTGAAAATAAAATTCCCAAATGAACGTCAAATTAATTTACCTATATTGTAAATAAAAAATTAAGTTCCCTCACGCCTGTAAACCATATATAGGGGTAGGCAGAGACGTATACCACCAGCTGCCACTGTGTGGTATAACACCCACATAAGACCGGTTTTATCAATACGGATGTCGTACATTGTCGCCCCTCTTCATACAAAATTTTTCGAACAATTTTTTTTCTTTTCCTGTATGAACTGACCCCCCACCCCCCTCCTATTCTAAATCTGACCTTTTCTGTTCTCCCAGGGGTCATAAAAATTTTTGGTATGGTCATATAAAGGGAGGTGAGTACCAGAAATATCCGAAACCCCCCCCTTTCTTTTTATTGACCCTCGTATCTGGTAAACTACAAATCGGTGGGGGTTCATGCCGGAACTAATGATGATCAGGACCTCCTCCTATTACAGAATCCATCCAAAAAAGTGTCGTTAATACATTTTTTTTATACATTGTCGCCTACATACAAATTTTTTTGAACAAGTTTTTCTTTTCTCGTATTATAATAATATTTAAAGATTTGAATGCGACCCCCTCCCCTGTCCCGCAGCCTTTTATTTGAATACTGTCCATTTTTCCCTCCACCCCTCCCCCCCCCAACTTTCACTTTTCTTAAGATACCATTTTTTATAAATTTAATAATTTATTATTTTCAGAATACCTAATGATCCGATTATTAGTGCTCGGTGGATTAATATTATAAGAAAAAGCCGGGCTGAAGATATCTGGCAACCAACTGAATCAGCAGTAGTATGTTCTGATCATTTTAGAACAAAAGATTTGTATTATGTAAATTGTAATAATAATACACGTTGAAGCGGAGTGAGTGCGGAGTGGACTGTAATAGGTGTAAGGAAACTATATAAGTGATTAAAAGGAATATAATACAGAAAATAAACTAAACATACTACTTCCAATGACAACAACATAACAATCTTCAATACGTCAAACAAAATCTTTCTTTTCGTCCAAAACACCATTCTACGATGTGGCCAGTCCGCTACACACGTATAAAATATAAATAAAACATAGACAAGTAATATTTTTATAATTTCATTATGTTTCATGTGTATCATTTTTTTTAATAAAAATAATTATTTTTTTGTTTCGTTAAAAATGTGTTTAACCTAGAAATTCACATTATTATCCACACTACTCCTAATTTAATAAAAACATCACGTTGAAAAAAATCAATAAAACCTTAAATAAAAATTCCCATATTTATGAAGAATAGTCAAAAGTTGGTAACACCGCGCGTTCATATAACAATAGCAGTTCTCCTTACTTGTGTGCGTAATTACGCACACTATTGGATTCAAACCTGGCCTACTGTTTTTGTTGCGTTTGTAGCGTAACGTTCTATCTAGAGTGTATATAATCAAAGGTTTGAGCTGAAAGAGCTTGAAAACGTTAATATTTGCGAACATATGCAAACTTGAAACGGCTATATATAATTCAATTTTTATCGTCAGAAAAAAACCAACATTTTTAGAAAAAAAACCTAAAATTTTTAATTCTTCAAAATTTTGCGTATCTTTAATAGTTATTGAGTTATTTTTAAAGAAAGGCAATTTTTTGCAAACTTGCAAAAAAGCTGTCTTAATCATTTCAAGCTCTTTTTTTTTTAAATTAAGCCGGTCAAACTATAGGACATATTACAAGTACATAAATAAAGTAAATTGTAAAGTTGGAGCGATCATTTTTAATTGGGGTGGTTAGGGGGTGATTTTCAGTACAATAGTTTATTTTAATAATATAAACTTATATAATTTTCTAGACTATCCTACGTCTTTTTCAAAATCCGAGTTGGCAACTCTGCGGCAGCCGCGAAGCAAAGAACTGTGAACGCTATGCCTTTAGCAATAAGTTCAAAATTCTACCAAAACTATTTCCGCTAAGAAACTGGTTTGGTGTTCACTGTTCTCTTAAAATGAACCATAATGCTATATACATTAAATTGATATTGTACTGACTGACATAATAAGGTGTGACGTGTGACGTCAGAGTCGATCGGAAGTTGCTTGTGTCAATGTATGCTACGGATTTGTCTTCAAAACGAAACGTTTATGTCCAACAAGGACCGGCCAGAGAAAGCCCGGGCCGAGAGGTCCGGCCCAACAATGTGCGTGCAAATTCCGTGTACTTGTCTTTGTCCGGCCAAGAAAATTGCTCGGCATTCTTGTGCAGGACATACCTGGGGAGTTAGCATACATTTTGACAGCGACACTTTCGTTTCGGTCGAATGGCCTTGAACAGGCCAAAATGTTCATGTCCAACAAGGACCGGCCAGAGATAGCCCGGCGCCGAGAGGTCCGGCCCAACAATGTGCGGGAAAATTCTGTGTACTTGTCTTTGTCCGGCCAAGCAAATTGCTCGGCATTCTTGTGCAGGGCATGCCCGGTCCGGGCTATCTCTGGCCGGTCCTTGTTAGACATGAACGTTTTGGCCTGTTCAAGGCCATTCGACCGAAACGAAAGTGTCGCTGTCAAAATGTATGCTAACTCGGCCGGTCCGAGAATGTCCGGCCCAACAATGTGCGGGCAAATTCTGTGTACTTGTCTTTGCCCGGCGTAGCAAATTTGCACGCACATTGTTGGGCCGGACCTCTTGGCCCCGGGCTATCTCTGGCCGGTCCTTGTTGGTACACAAACGTTTTGGCCTTTTCAAGGCCATTCGGCCGAAACGAAAGAAGTCACGTCAAACATTTATGCTAACTCGGCTTATCTTTATTTTATATCTCCTCTGCCCCACGTGTGTATAATCATTAAAAATGTCATTGTCAGTTTATGTTGTTTAATTTGACATCTTTTGATCTTTGACAAAAATCTCTCAAGCTACTCAAGTGTCATGTCATGTCAATCAATCAACCAGATTCTATATCGGTTTTTTGGTTATTGTTTCGATTTTATGCTCAGGATTTATGTATATTGCTGTAATTGGTTCTATTTATATTTATCTCCCAGTAAAATAAAATTAGTGAACAAAAAATATCTTAATAAGGTAGTACTAGCAATGACAGACAGTATTAGTTCATCTTCATACATTACTTTTTGAAAACTCTTTGTATCTATTTAAAAATTATCTTCAGAGATGTTGTCTATAAGAAGACTACCAAACCTTTCCATCACCAAGGTTCAGGCTAGAATGCAATTTAGTTTAAGGGATGGAATATTGTGTAAGAAACTAAACTATAACTGTTATGTAAATATGCTGCAACTTTCGAAGTCTATATGTTATTTACAAAATATGAGAAGTAAAGCAAGGTATCCTGTAAGTACATTTTCACATACCTATGACACCTAGGCACAGTTCCTTTTCATTCTAAAAAAAATGTTCTTAAGATACTAAATAGCTTTACTTAAATTGTTCACCAACATCTTTGTTGCGTGACTACTGGATTGCAACCAATTCAATGGATGAGATGGATTTCATGGAATATAATATATGTCTTTGACCTCTGCCTAGTTAATACCAGAAGTCTTAACCACTTGGCCACCAAGTCTTCTGCTGGGTACCCTGGGACATAAGGCAACCTATGAAGGAAAAAAAAGAAAATCTACACAAAAGTATTATTGTAAACTATGTTTTTAAAAACTGACTAAAACATTTCATAACAATATTTTTATATTACTCATTACTTCAATTTTTTATTATAGAATGTACACAACTTTAATACAGAATTAAAAGCTACAGTTATGCTGTTGAAGAGATCTAATTTGTTGAATGTTAGTAATATCCAGTCATTAAGAACTTTCCACACTAGTTTAATACAGTTAAACAAGAAAGATGAAAATGATAAGGTAAGATAACGAAAATTTTTACCTACAGAAAATATTTGTTACATTATAGGTTGTTTATAGGGGATTTGTACTGGGTATGCATTTAAATGTCTAAAATTAAAAAACCTAAATCCACAGAATCTAAATACCTAATGGTTGTTTGACTTATATTTAAAATAACAAAAGCTTAAAATGTCAAATGGATATATCATTAAAGTTCATAAAGATGAAACTTGAAATACCTATGTACTAATTTCCTAAAATTGATTTACCTTGCAGTTAATTGACCAAAATGACAAATACCAACTCATAATATTTGTTGGAGTGTCAACGTTAGGTCCCGCATTTATTTCGATATTCGGCAAATGAGTGCAAATGAGTATCAGGATTTCTGGCACTCCACACATCCACCACTTGGTATTTAAAATGTTGGTATATCAAACTTTGGTATTTCAACTATAAATATTTTAAACATTAGGTATTTTGTCCAATCGGGTTTTTATTGTTAGATATTTCGTAGGGCCCGCTAGTAATATATAAAGTCAGCATGGAGAAATTCATAAAATATGCAAAATTTCCTTTTGACATTAAAATATGTCATTTCTATGAAAATTTTTATATACTGATATTATAGAGTTATGAGTTTGTCAAAACCACTGCATTAACTTATGAGATGATGCTAGTCCTAACTAATATTAATAAATGTCAAAGTGTGTTTGTTTGTTTGTTTGTCTTTCTTTGGATAGTAGTGCCTACTTCTATTTTGCACAAAAACACATTCTCATGCTGCACTTTTTCGGACCCAGAATCCAAAGGTATTGCTGGATCTGGTACATAGGCAAACAATACCAGATCTGCCAGATAGGATTGCAATGTCTAGGTACAGCAGGTTACCTGCTTTTGGCCAACCAGTGTGAAACATGTCTGTTCAATTTGGTTGTACAATACTCTGATAATATAATAATAAAAAATATTAATTCAGAATCAGAAAGATGATAAGAAGAAAGGAAATGATAATGAAAAATTACAACCAATAATAATGAAGGCTGTATTTTGGATGGTCACTACATGTCTTTTAATGGTTATTAGTTCAATGCTAGTTCCTGGAGATGAAACACAAAATGAGGTTTGTAATATTAACACTTCTACTTTATTTTCCACTTACTTACTTAAACAGTCTGTTATATATACACAGTGCCCATTTGTTCAAAGCCATGTGTATCTCTAATCTCGCTTTCATACTTTTTATATGGAGAAATAAAAAATCTGGCCTGGGTGAATGTTATGGTATATTTGGGTTTGGGGTACAACATAATTTTAACTTGAATGTGATTAAACAGTTACTTTGAAAAAGTGTAGAATGGGCAATTATGCTTAGCAATGAGGGTGTTAAAGATATACCCTACCTTTTCTTTGGATTGTCCGTATCAAAATCAGCGCTTCATTTGAGAAACATTCTGCGTATTATGTGATTTTTATCCTACACAACCGTAAATGGCGAACGCTACAGCTATCTCACACACAACTTGTTTTATCTTCATTAAAATACTTTTTTTCTGTATTGCAGCTAATACGCTATGTGTCTTGGAATGAATTTGTTTATTCAATGCTATCAAAAGGTGAGGTCGAAGAATTGATTGTTCGGCCAGATATAGAAATAGTCACCATAATTTTACATGAAGGTGCAGTGGTAAATGGAAAGAGGGTGAGAATTATTATAATATCTTACATTTAGGGTTTAGTTGTTTTTAATACAACCTATGTGATGTAGTTAGGTTACAGATAAATAGAATAGATAACTTTAAATGTATAGGATCAACTGAAAAACAACCACATGACCTAACAAAACTGTCGTTCACTCTGACGGAACGAAGGAGATTAAATACTTATTGCATATAAACTTCTTGATGTATAAACTCCTTATAGAAAACGATACCATACCCTGTACAAAACACGTAAAAATATCGAAGTTTATGCCTAGTTGTTGTTTTTCGGATTTTTTATTATTTAAGTAGTTAAAATGCATAAATTGAGGCTTATAGGCTACTTATTATATAATTATTACAATTCGATTATGAGTTTCTGCATATAATATTAAGATATAGCTTTCTGAGAGATTAAAATACTAGCATTCGTGCATTGTCTAAGGGGGCAGAATTGAGACATCTGAGCAACATTAGTGGGCTAATTTAGAGCATTAGTTAGTTATTTACTATCTGCAAGGTGACATATTATAAATTTGTCATTGCTAAGGTTACATTGCATGATATCGAGCTGTGTGAACCTGGAACCCGACTTTGAAAAAAAAATTTTTTTTTAATTGCATATGATTGTACTATGTATGTACTGGTTTGTACCACTTTTCATTTCGTTTGTACCTCAAAGGGTTCCGAGATAGGGGGGTTTCAAAATTGCTTACAACAGTTACAACCCCGACTTTGGAAAAAAATAATTTTTATAATTGCATTCGATTGTACTAGGTACGTACTGGTTTGTACCACTTTTCATTTCGTTTGTACCTCAAAGGGTTCCGAGATAGGGGGGTTTCAAAATTGCTTACAACAGTTACAACCCCGACTTTGGAAAAATTTAATTTTTATAATTGCATTCGATTGTACTAGGTACGTACTGGTTTGTACCACTTTTCATTTCGTTTGTACCTCAAAGGGTTCCGAGATAGGGGGGTTTCAAACTTGCTTACAACAGTTTCAACCAGACTTTGGAAAAAAAATTTTTTATAATTGCATTCGATTGTACTAGGTACCTACTAGTTTGTACCACTTTTCATTTCGTTTGTACCTCAAAGGGTTCCGAGATAGGGGGGTTTCAAAATTGCTTACAACCAGATTTTGGAAAAATTTAAATTTTATAATTTCATTCAATTGTACTAGGTATGTACTGGTTTGTACCACTTTTCATTTCGTTTGTACCTCAAAGGGTTCCGAGATAGGGGGGTTTCAAAATTGCTTACAACCAGACTTTGGAAAAATTGAAATTTTATAATATCATTCGATTGTACTAGGTATGTACTGGTTTGTACCACTTTTCATTTCGTTTGTACCTCAAAGGGTTCAGAGATAGGGGGGTTTCAAAATTGCTTACAACAGTTTCAACCAGACTTTGGAAAAAATGATTTTTTATAGTTGCATTCGATTGTACTAGGTACGTACTGGTTTGTACCACTTTTCATTTCGTTTGTACCTCAAAGGGTTCCGAGATAGGGGGGTTTCAAAATTGCTTACAACCAGATTTTGGAAAAAAATAAATTTTATAATTTCATTCGATTGTACTAGGTATGTACTGGTTTGTACCACTTTTCATTTCGTTTGTACCTCAAAGGGTTCCGAGATAGGGGGGTTTCAAAATTGCTTACAACAGTTACAACCCCGACTTTGGAAAAATTGAATTTTTATAATTGCATTCGATTGTAATAGGTACGTACTGGTTTGTACCACTTTTCATTTCGTTTGTACCTCAAAGGGTTCTGAGATAGGGGGGTTTCAAAATTGCTTACAACAGTTTCAACCAGACTTTGCAAAAAAAATTTTTTATAATTGCATTCGATTGTACTAGGTACCTACTGGTTTGTACCACTTTTCATTTCGTTTGTACCTCAAAGGGTTCCGAGATAGGGGGGTTTCAAAATTGCTTACAACCAGATTTTGGAAAAATG